>JAQQZZ010086016.1:0-18461 GCA_030265115.1 Mopalia vespertina
ACTTATATGACGGCGGTGTATTCCAACAATAATTGACACTAGCACAACCAAGATGTGAAGTGTTTCCATAATGTTGGTAAGTTAATTTTCCTCCAGTGCTAAGTAAAGACAGTATTGTTACTCTTCAAACAAACTGCCCTGGAAAACCAACCTAGAAGCAAGACAACAATGTACTTAAATAAGGCGATGTATTATGGTATGCGTGATACATACATGTACGTCAGATCACATCATGGTGACCTTTTCAGATCTTCCCAGTGCAATAAATGTAATTGAATAACTATGTTACATCGTGGTCGCGCTATATTGTATTAATAACTAAGGGAGATACAGAGACAGATGCTTTCTGTCCAAAAAACATGGTGCACAGGGGTTTGGTGCACTCAACATCTGCTCAATGACAAACTATTATGAAACTGAGAAGTAATAAATATGGACAGAAAGCAGACAGGTACAATCCCCTTCGGCATACAATGTGCCAGATGAGTCAAATGATAGCAAGAACAAATGTAGATGTGATCAAGAGACAATATACTATTGGGTGTATAGTCACGCTATCCCATGCTTATTGATAGCTAATCGAAGATATATTAAGCTATACAGTTAACTAGTTCATCTATTGGCAGATGTTAAGCAATATACATGTGTGTAAATGTGTACATGTCACATACATGTACTGACCATTTTACAATTCACTAGAAGACTCAAATTAATAAACATGTATTTGATGCACATTTGAATTTGAATTTTATTAAAAATTCAGTAAAATATTGACTAAATTAAATCTTGAGAGTGGGACCTAAATCAGTGTCCATGGTAGCGAAGTATTTCAGGATTGCCATGATGACCAGTCGTCCTGGTCATGAATATGCACAAGCGAGCTTTTGTTTTAAGTCTTAAACAGGAACAAACCCTGGCAGACAATTGTTAACAACTACATGTAAGACTTTTGAGAGAGAGAAAATTTTCCATGCATCCATCCGTGAATCAAACCCAGGTGACGGGTGTCTGGTTATAGTTATATATATATATATATATATTTTGAATAAAAGAAGAGAGAAAGATTTGCTTGCCTCCACCGGGATTCGAACCCGGGACCTTTGGGTTACAAGCCCAACACTCTACCGACTGAGCTACAGAGGCTCACGGCAATTTTAACTTATATACATGTACAAACATCAACTAATTTTATGATTATTATCTCATTTAGTTAATAATAATAAATGCCATGTGTATTTTGTCGTCTTTATTAAAGGAAATTATTCAGTAAAAATATTGGGCCGATCACTGGTAGATTAAATGTGTTTGTCTTTCGTTTACTGTTTGCGTAGGTTTCAAACATGCCTGTTGTTTGTAAAAGTTTAAGCCAATAGACTTGACAATATTCCCTGAAACGGAATGTTTCAACTTTGGACGTTGTCCCATAACCTTACTTTCAAACGACCTTGTAATCCAAGTCTGCTTTTGTCTTTTGACCTTCATCTTTTCTTAGATGAAAGCTGTGTTTCTATATATGCACAGGAAATATAATTCAACACTAATTTCTCTTTCAGCAAATTATATTTTTAATATCATGTCGAAGTGACTAAATAAATAACAGGGTTTATCGCGGAGTTGACATAACTGAAAAGAACAAGGTTGTTATAAATACCCATATCTATACAGTCGCTAATAATCGTCACACTAGGCCAGAGCAGTAAAAATGGACCCCAACACACCACAATACTCATTACAACCCGTATCGTACATGTAGCTCTTAAACACCGACAGTCCTGAAAGTTGGGTGCTGAAGTTTTAGATTTAACCAAGTCGCTGGGAGTTATTTGAGTCTTCAGAGACGTGTGAGGGTATTGTTAACCGGAGCAGTAAAAGCAAAGAGAAATCGAAGACCACATATTGAACGTGTGCAATAGTTCTAAAGACGAAACGGTGATATTTTGCAGTCCATGGACAGTGACGTTAGCCGTGACGTAAGACTGCATACTTTAGCGAATTACCATAAAGTCCGCGGTAATCTAGCTGTGAACCGTCTGGTTTGTGACAGCGGAATAACTATAATAAGTTCCCAAGTGTGGAAAAGAGATTTCTAAACTATCATATACTCTCAGCAACTACAATATCTATAGACTCTTTTAGTTCTAAACTGATTATGGACCTTTCTCCTATGTTTTATTGTTTATGACGTAAAAAACAAATAATCCATTAAGAATTTACTTAATATAACTTTTATCTACTTAATGTAACAAATGTTGAATTGTCATTAAATGTCAACATGTCATATGTGTTTTTTCTTTAGACGTGAACTTATTGGAGAACCACACAAACCTGTAAAAAAAACACTTATTCAATAGAATGTAAGATTACATTATTCTATCATGTCCGGCAAATGTTTATGTAGATATTAATGCTGGCTTAGGAAATTTAGAATACGTTTCTCAACCAAAATCTCGAACACAGTTTGCGGATAATTAAAACTTTTCAATTACAAAAACTCCAAGTAACTCAGTTCGATGTGTTTGGAAGTATTCAATGTATTCATAATGCATTGTTTATGGGTAAAGAATCATTCTTAAATATCGACTAGAATTAAAAGCAATCTTTCGTTCTTTTCTATCATATTTCAGGTAACCCAATATTGAATTTCAACCGGCACTGTTTTCTGTAACGCCGATGCTGTTCACTCTGAAGCACGCTTTACACTGATCCAGATGTGTATGTCCCAATGCGCGTATCTTGTTTTCTCTCGACAGCAAAGCGCAAATATTATTTTGATTTCTTATTAAAGTTACTACAAAAAAACAAATTCATCGGATATCAAATTTATGAAACTCTGGTAATAATTTTAATTTAATAAATGACAATCACTACCCTCGTTTCATAAATTTGATATCTCCGGGTCACTCATTAGAGATCCTCTATTTAAGCTAGAACCAGGTTATCAGAATAATAATAAAAAAAACACTTTGCGAGTCCTTCTTTTGCGAGTTTAGTTATCTTCAGCACAGAAAATTGCATTTAGAGACTACATGTCAAGGGAGACGGAAGACAGAATGCGTTGGTTAGTTAGCAAAATGTATGTTTTGGCGTTACTTTCTATATAATTATTTCTTCATCCTTAGATGACATTGGATTAGATCACGCGAGGACTATCTAAACTTTGTGCGCTTATAGTTCTCATATTTAATTATATAGACTGTTGAACCTGTAACCCAAATGTCCCAGGTTCGAATCCAGGTCGAGGAAAGCAAATTTGTCTCTCTTCGTTTATTCAAACTATATATGTATATATATAGTTTGAATAATTGAAGATATATATATATTTTGAATAAATGAAGAGAGAAAAATTTGCTTGCCTCCACCGGGAATCGAACCCGGGAACCTTGGGTTACAGGCCCAACACTCTACCGGCTGAGCTACAGAGGCTCACGGCAAAGTGAATCCACAGTTGACATTCAATCTTTATTAATCTTAGATGTCACAGTTGAGGACTTCTTGTATATTCTTTTAACATCTAAAATAATAGGTCCCTAACATATTGGTAGTAAAGCGTGGTCGGTCAAATTCAACGTTCACAGCAAACTTTGGTAGCAGCTAAAGCGTCGGTTCATATTTATTATATTTATAGGTTTTGCTTTTTCTCTCTGTCCGTCCGTCCGGGAAGCTGGTCCGGGTTGTATCTTTTGGGCCTTTCAAAGTAGAGTTTTAAAATTGTAATACAGCATTCTTCTATATAAGTATATGTGAAATGTAGAACAACTTAAAAGGAATTTTTCAAATAGTTACATAAATTATGCAATAAAGCTCTGTTCGTCCGGGTAGAATCTTGGGTACATTTCAGCAATCGTTAATTAAAACCTTCACAGCGGCGCGAAGTATATATATGGGGCATGCTTCTCTCAAATTATATGCGTTGAAAAAGCTAGATAATGCGCAGTAACAAATTAATTACACAAACTGTTTTTGGTTGCACCATGTCAAGTGTATATAGACCTACTCCAGTAAGGGTGTGGGGTATATTGTCCATCAATCTCTGGTGGTTTCTGTCGTGTTTTAGTAAAATTTATTTTGTTAAATATGATCTACAAGCCAAATTTTGACGTTGGTCGGGATATTACACATAGCTTCAGATAGTGCCAGAATTGTAGCCAAGCTATCTGCAGGATAATGTTATGTTATGCAACATAAGATAACTTTGAGACGTTGTATATATTGTGAAAATAATCCCAATTATACAATTAGAATGATAAAAAAATGAATTCATGTGATTCAAATCAGATTGTGAAATTGCATCTGGCAGAGACAATTTCCTACAAGTTTATAGCAGGACAATCAGTGGCTGACAGCTAGGTGTGACCTCATCAATACCCTTGATTTATTATAGCACTTAAAACAACTGTTACAACATTCCCAGAATGGTATGTGAAAACCCAACGCATTGCACAGCTACCTTCCAGTGTTGTGTACGCTGGTGCCATTGTGTAAGTTGAGAGAAAAATAATCAAAATTGGACAAATTTATTCATAAATCAACTAGAAGCCCAAGGACAACATGTCGAGCCCTTTTTATTGTGAAAGAGTAGGTAAGTGTAGGTCTTTGAATAAACACAATGACCTCTGGTATTGGTAAGGATTGAAAATAATAGCGTAATTGTAAGGTAGATATTGACATAAACTCACCCCCATTATATATTTGTAACAAAACAATATTCAAAGAATGTTTACCCATTGAATAACATGATGGTGTTTTATTTATCCAGCACCCTAACTTGGGGTTTTATTTTAGTACTGATGGTTAAAACACTGGTATAAAAGCTCCTGAGCCTAATGTGTAAATGAAACCACCTTCATTAGCACTATAGTAACAAACAATGACAAGATACAAGGAAGCTTTATAAATCATCTGTGGGGACAACGAGAGCCATAGTATGTCTCTAGAACACTGTTTAGAAATGGTGAACATTTGTGCCCACTTCTGTTTTGAAATCATGAGATAAAGAACACAGTTACAGCACAGACAAGGTCTAGTGTAATTTTTTTTAAGTTTGTCCGGTCTGAACTTGACCTTGGACAAGGTCGATTATAGCATTTCATTTGGTTGACTACTTTGATCTCGACCTTAGTAACAACATCCTGGGATGTTGTGTGGGACAATCAGATGTTGTGTGGGACAATCAGATGTCGTGTGGGACAATCTGATGTCGTGTGGGACAATCTGAATCAGATCTCTAAACAAAAACTAGAGAAAATTCAGATAGAAGCATTGATGATCATTACAGGAGTAACTCGTAGTGCATCAAATCATACGCTTTATGTGGAATCTGGTTTTGAGCCACTGAAAAATCGCCGCAAAACACACGGACTAATCTTGTTTTATAAGATTCATAATGATGCTGTATCTTTTCGAACATCTACCGTCTCGAACATCAAAACGTAACCCAAACGCGGTGAGAAATTAAAAAAAAATACAACTTTTTATAGTCGTACTGAGAAATTTCTTCCCGGCAACTGCTCAAGATTGGAATAACCTACCTGAACATATCAAACAATCCAAGTCACTTTTATCATGGCCCGCGGTTAATTAATATAATTTGGAGCAGGCGACTGACAGGTTGTAGTTCATTAAATGAACACTTGTTTTTAAATTTTGTTACTGAAATCCAGCTTGTCGTTGCGAGCATAATTACGAATCTGTCGAGCATTATTTTTTCAATTGTGGTAATTGTGTCAATATCAGACTTAACTTTTACAGAATAATCAGAATCTTATACAAAAATATGACACTATATTTTATGGAATAAATGAAATGACAAAAGACGGTAATAATAAACTTGTTGATTATGTGGTGGAGTTCATCACTACCTCCAAGCGATTTTTTTTGTATTTTGCAGGCTTTTAGTATAAATTTGTTAGCATACCTGGATGTTATGTGCACATTGAGGATTCCCATTCCCCAGAGTGTTCTTTTTTGTGTAGTGTTTAGTTCATATTACTTTAAGGTTGTATGCATACAGTTGACTAGCCAGTGTAAACATGTTGAAATGAAATTCAATGTTTGCACTGACTGGCTGAAAGAGAGACAAAAGATAAGCTACTTCGCGTAGATTGTATCTCATTATGAATAAAATTCTTTATAAACCAACAACCTGGAACTAGCACGCGAAACATCGTCTGGTCATGGTGAACATTTCCGCCATTAATTTTTAAATTATTCGATAAAGAACAAAGTAACAGCCCGGACAAGGTCTACTGGACACATACGCACACACGCACACATTGACACCGGCTGGAACCGCCAATCGTGGCAAAAATTGTATTTCGTCTTGTAGACAAATTTATTTTCACGCTGAAGTTTTTACAACTGTATTTAGTCATGTTGGGTATAATGTTACCACCGTACGCATTGACGTTAAATGTATAGTTGAAAGGCAATTTATAAATAATTACAGATATTTTTCTTAAATATAAATATATAGAAGTAAATGAAAATATATTAGTCATCTATTGAAATTGTATCAACATTTATAAACACTGCTGCAGAATGTTTTAAAGTTGTACTAAAACCTAAAAAAAATATTCCCCCAAGCACAGGTGGTACGATAATCAATGTCGGGCTCTAAAGACTTTATGTAGAAATAATTATGAAACGTATTGTATAATCCGCAAAGAATATAAATCTTTGCTGAAAGAAAAGAAACATAAACACTATATAGATTCATTAAAAACACTTACAGATTGTAGAGATAATAAACAATTTTGAAAAAATTTACGAAATTTGAAACGTGTAAAAGTGGTTAATCCAATAGAGCCTGACAAATGGTTTGAATACTTCTATGCATTATTTGACTCCCCGTATTATTTGGCTACTCGTATCGACGACCTGTTATTGGCGGGCTGTTGACGGAGTTTTTCAAAAGTGCTCGATAGCGTTAATGCCGTATTTGTGTAAACTATTAAATCATGTTTTGAACACTGGTGAATTCCCAGAACAATGGAGAAATGGGACAATAGTCCCATTATGTAAATCTGGAGATCGATCGGATCCTCATAACTACAGAGGCATCTCTCTACTCAGTATATTTAGTGAGATATTTACGTCTATAATTTGTAATCGTATAACGGCTTGGGTGGAAACTAATGATCTAATCAGCGAAGCCCAGGCTGGATTTCGACGTGAATATTCAACCATTGACAATATATTTTGTGTTAATGCAATCATCAAAACATGTCTGTCCAAAAAACGCGGAAAAGTTTATATGGCTTTTATAGATTTCAAGAAAGCTTTCGATTCTGTCGATCGTTCTAAACTACTTCAATTACTTTACCGTCATGGTCTGCCCCAAAAGCTGTTTCACTGTCATAAAGGCATATATTCTTTAGTGCATGCATGTGTTAAAACCCCTAAAGGATAAACAAAACCTTTCAACTGTTCGATCGGCTTGAAACAGGGCTGTGTTTTGAGCCCCATACTTTTTTTTCTATATTTATCAACGAACTGTTTACACACGAACTGTATTAGATGGTGTTGATGGTATTCAACTATTCCCCGACTATATGGAGGTAATAATCCTACTTTTTGCTGATAATGTTGTTTTATGTTCTTTTACTCAAAAAGGTCTACAGAACCAACTGAAAATCCTAGACAAATTTTGTAATAACGCGTCTATAAGTGTCAATTTAGTAGTTATTTTTCAGAAAAGGTGTCGTTTTAAGGAAATATGACCAATGGTATTATAGGGGGAGGGAAGCTGAAACGGTCAGAATACAAATATCTTGGTCTCGTATTTAGTAGCTCATTTAACTTTAACAAAATGGTTAAGAGTCGAGCACTGGTTGGTAATACGGCGGTATTTGAAATATTTAAAACAATGTGGTACCTTGGGCATATACCAATAAATGCATTTTTTTAAATTTTTGACCGTCAAATTATACCGACTATACTATATGGTGCTGAACTATGGGGATTTACAGATAACTCGCGTATCGAGCATGTTCAAATTGTTGCTTGTAAGAAAGTTTTCAAAACTGGCAAGAGCACACCAAATGTATTAGCTTTAGCTAAATGCGCTAGACTGCCACTGTTCTATAATTCGGCCTTAAAATGTGTAAAATATTGGCTAAAGCTAATTCAGATGCCTTATGATAGACTACCACACAAATGCTACAATATGTTGTGCCATCTAGATAGCAAAGGGAAACGAACATGGGCAACTGAAATAAAACTTCTGTTGTGTAAATCTGGTTTTGGAGATGCATGGTTCTCTCAAGGTGTAGGGAATGATCTATAGTTTCTGAAAATCTTCCAAATCAGGATAATAGATATCTGTCGACAAGAAAATTTTTAAATAAATTAACCAGTAGTACTAGATACACAGAATATATTGAATACAACCTGAATTTAACTGCATCAAATTATCTTTTTGGAGTTTATACCCACCCACGTTCGTGACCTAGCAAACATCAGAGTTGGTACAGCAGGCCTGGCAATATATGCTGGTAGATTTACTAATACTGTACGTGACAACCGTTACTGTGCTATTTGTAAAACAAGCAATATTGAAGACAAGTTCCATTCTGTTCTAATCTGCCCAGTGTACGAGTTACAACGCAATCAATTTATTCCTCAGAAATTATATATATCGGGAAGATAAAAAACAGTTACTCAACATTTGACAGAACAGAAACTGTTCAAATATATAAAATAAAGTAATACCTGTCTGGTTCACGACATTTTAATATAGAATTATTTCAGTGGCATCAATAAAACAAATGTGGCCTAAAAAGTTCACCATACATTTTACTTACAGAACCTACACTCATTAATGTCTCTTCCTAGGAAATGATGACTCATACAAAAAGGAAATGTATTCCATATAGGTGTAATCGTCTGAATTTTAGAGCTCTTTGATATAGAAGCCAAAAAGAGGCGATCTTGCTACATGATTGAGTCGCTTTTGCTGTCCAATATTATTATATATAGGTACCCTGTCGTGTTTGCGTGTTTTAAGGAGTTATTATGGGCCTTCAAAGTTGTGTCACTTCTAACAGTTTTGTACTTTCTATGGCAGCCACCATTACCATAAACAGTTTCTAGTTTGTTTGTCGGTTTGTCATTCATGTTGAAACTGGTGTCAACTTGCTTCATTGTGTTTCTTTGGAGGGGAAATCTCGGATGTTTCCTTGTAGACATCCGTACCACATTTCGAGTAGAAAAACCAACCCCTCTGAATCCTCAATAAACTTTTTTTCATTAATTCATTCTCAACAAATCAAGTTTGATGTATAGTTTTAAGTATTTTGTATTTACTGACAATATTACGATTCTTACATATATTCTTCCCCTACAATTGCTCAATCGTTGACTGATCGATTGGATGAGAACATCTTCGTGGGGATTTTGGGTATACGTCTGTGTATCCGCGAGCAAGCGTTCATATCATAGATTAATAGAAGCCAGACAACGAGACAGTGTTGCAGCTACGTAGCGACTAGAGGCAACACGATGGAAACAAGCGGTCAAAGTGGCGCAAACATCGATGTAGCGAAACAATGCACCTCTCATCCCTACGCACCACAGTCTCGTCTCCTCGTTCTGAGTCTTTTCTATTCTATTCTTAATTTGAAAGGACAAGTTTGTGGATTAAGAAAATGGCTTTTACCAGCTACCATACTTAAGTGTTATCAATCCCTACCCTCGGCATGTTCGATGCCACGTAACTCGTGCTGAAAAGGTTTAACAACATCACTAAAGTACACATAGTCTACTTTTTGAAATTCACATGCGTCTACACATCCATAAAGTCTGGTATAAACAGTATTAGTAGTCTTTGAAGATATCATTTAATAATTCCATGAAAGAATTCGGAGACTTTGTATGATATAGTTAATGCCAAGAAGTATTGAAGATATTTTGCTCAGCTGATATCGGGTTGTCAGCGTTACATGTGTTTTGCCTTTCATCTATTATTCGTAACGAAACTAAAATATTAGATAAAGCTAACCATTGATCGGAAATTATTTTAAAATAAGCATATTGGATTAAAATAGATCATCTACATGTACACTTAAATAATTTTCTTTAAGCAAGCAAACAACTATCTGTATTCTCTTAATTTATAAAAGTTATAGATCCTATACATTAGATTAGATTTCTTCTCTTTTCAAAATTAATTGACGCAGCCACAAAAACTTTATTTTATGTCTTATTATCTATAAATATAGATTGAAAAAATCGCCTGCTCTGTTCCATATATATTTTTTATTGGATTACGTATGAATCTTATGGTTACTTTTCTTGACATCTGAATATAACTGGTATATAAATACATATTATTTCTCTGTCTTTTATATATTTTTGAGAATATTTTCTAACAGTTGAAATGACTACTTTTATCTTCTTAACCTGTAGTATTTTACCAGTGTTATTCGTATTATACTGTGTATCTTAGTTCAAATGTACTTTGGATTTAATTACCTGTAATCATTGCATAATATTTAGTACTGTAAGATAAGCTTAGCACACATTCATCCCCTAGTGTTTTTACTGTACGTGATAAGTCACTATGTACAGGTTATCTTGTGACCACAATTACCCAACCTTGTACTTTAGCCGTAACTGTGTCGGTGTCCGAAAAAGCTGTTGTGATCAGCAAATGCCATTCATATCACGGCTAGGCCTACCCTTCAAGTTAAGCTTTTTCTGTTAAGCTCACTGGCAGACAAGTTAAGGTTATTCGTTGAGGTGATCTTAAGCCTTTTTGTTGTAGAGATTACAGTCTACTGTTTTACGCTGAGCTTCAGATGCATCCCATGTTTAGGTTTTTTGTTGAAATAATTTTACCGTGTCTTTTGTATACCTTTGGATATCAATAACTTTGTTTACATTGTAAGTTTTGATGTTATGATTTTAACTTAACTTCTTGTAGTTTAAATTATTAAATTCTTTTTCTTTTCTTTCAAATACATTTTTTGTTCTTAAATCTGAATAATATCACAACAGATGTAATTTTGTTTCTAAAAAAAAAAATGCATTTAATGTTCTTAAATTAATTCTTTTTAATTCAATGTCTTTTAATTTATTTTTTTTAATTCGGTTTGAATTGTTTTTTATATTAATTTTTTTTATTATTATTATTTTAAGTAATTTTTGTTAATTAACTTTTTATAATAAATTAAAAAAAACAGATCAGTTACGGTTTTTGTTTAGCTCAAAAGTTAAGGTTATTTTTAGGTGATTTTGCTGGGCTTAAGTTTTTTGAAAGGGTCTAGTATTGTTTAAGTTAAGCTTTTTTTGTAGAGACGACTGTCCACTGTTCATGGAAAGGTTTAATGTTGAACTTAGGTTTCAGTTATTGGCCGTTTCACACAGTGATCTAAGCTTACGTTTAACGTAAATACCATGACAACCGGTGTTGAAGACGTAGTGTTGCCATGACAGCTACGTTCAACGTTAGCCGAGATCGCTTTGTGAAACGAACCCCTGAATAATATCATGCAATTTATTTTTCTACAATATGCATTTTCCTTTTAATATGATTACATTATTCTTTTCATTAAATTTATTTGAAATAATGTTTTTAAAAATACATTCGGAATTAATTTTGTTATATTAACTTTTTATATTAAAATCTTGTTAACATTTTTCTTAAAAATTTTAAAATGAATTTCTTTAATCTATTTTTTCTAATTGATTTTTTTTTAAATTGTTTTAATCACATTTTTTTTAAAAGTAAGTTCTAGTAATTGGTTTTCATATACCTTTCTGTTTATTACACATTAATTAGAATAATTAAATTTTTTTGGCTAGATTCTGTTTCCATTCACGATATTATCAGAAGTCCATTAACTAGTAGCGTGAAATAGCATATTCAGTAGTATAGACGGTATTGTTTCTTTAAAAGTTAACATTCAACTTCACGCAGCGCCTTATGTGGCAAACTGGCGAACCATCAGGGGAGCTAATTCAGCATTGAACTGAACTTTTGCTGCAGGCCAGTCAATTTGATCTGGTTTGACCTTGCAATGAGAGCGAACTTCGCACGGAATCATGGGAGCAATGACCTTTATATTGGTCATTGCATTGGTGTATCTGTGACAAAACAGACAAGATGGATTTAACCGATGAAATGAAAAAGGTGAAAGAGATACAGGCGTGTGAACTCCATATCGAGTCGATTGAACATAAAGAAATAATCCGTGCGAAATAATTCACATTATAGAAAGGAGATAAGATAAATAGAGCCAACAGCAGACTAATGAGCAATAACGTATTAGTCCATATCTCCGTATACATCCAAACCCTGATTTCCATAAACCCCATACTTCCCCACAATTCAAGAGTGGCGCAAAGGGCCGAAATGGTAATCGAAAATTACCGATCTTTTACGACGCTCATCGATTTAAAATGTAATCTGCGTGATGTAGAGAATTTGAGAATCTACTGCGCACATCATGCAGTCAACGTCACCCTATCAACATGCATGGGCGATGGAAACAATGCCATCTACACTACTGAATATGCTGTTTCACACTTCTGTTTAATAGATTTCTGATATTATGTTTCTTAATTTAAGATCGGTATTTCCTTTTATGATACATTAAATTCAATTACACAACCTGGCTAAAGGCAGTTTATCCTTTTTGTCATGAGATCTTCTTTTATTGTAGAGAAAGAAATTTTGTCTGCCTGTAATGATATCTGTAGGGTTAGCAGTGTAGGAACAATACCTTTCTCAATGTAGCCAAAGTATTCACAGAGTGAATATTGGTAGAGCTCTTCCGTTTACTGTTTAAAGTGCAAAGACGTGTAAAAGCCCGGAGGATTATGACTGTAATTTTAATATTACCCCATTTACAAGAATTCTTTGTACGCTAGATTTAGTTTGACTAGAAATTAAATGACACGAACTAACACACGAAGTTACGGCCTTTAAACGCATATTCATTTCATTGCAGACCAGACCTTGGCTTTAAGAAGCACTGAGCCGTACATCGATCGGGGTGAGTCTGAGGTTAAAGATATATATGAATTGCAGGTTTCTGGCTGCATGGGTGCTAAGTGCAAATGATCGGAACAACGGTTAGTAAGCCACTATGTCGGAATATCCCTCGGCTATTTCCGTACTGTAAATAATCTCGGGTGAAGATTGGGTCATTTCACGGGCGGTAACTCGCATTGATTTACTTTCATCATATGACTGAGTTATCCACGTGGTTACAGTTCATGACTGAAGGGTTTTCTTGTGTTGATATGATGACATTATTGGAACTACATTATTATTAAAATACTTACAGCGGACGAAATTTGAATGATTTGCAACAAGTCATACATAAGACAGAAACAGTGTTAAATTGTGTTTTAATGTGATTTTACCCGAGAAACAGGCTTGTTTGATGTGTTTGTTTTTGGTACAAATCGGCGGAGTACTTTGGTTGAAAATTTCGTTGTTAAGAGATTCCAATTTATCTAGAGAAAATTTAGATCGTCACCCTTACATGCAAGTGTCATGTTTTCATGGGGCAGATTTTAAATCTATTCGCACTTTTCTTTAAAATCAGAAAGGCCTTCAAACAAACACTCTTATACTTTAATAATGTTGGAATAAACAATACGAACACTCTGAGGCCAACTCCGCTTATGTGATCATGATGACAGGCGTTTCTTAAATCTCTTATATATTTCGTGGCAGTGCAGGCATCTTCTCAAATTTCCGCCTTGACTGAGCTTACTGCTGCAGCTTCTAATATAACTAGTTTAAACATTATTCCAAATATTCCAGTATCAAAAATAAGAGTCTGTATTCCAGAGATGACTTGTATCTCTTCATTGGCAGTTTTAATTAGTATGACCCTAGCATTTAACAGCCTACTATCAGCCTGGATTTTACTCTGTACAAGGCTAAGAGGGACTTTTAAGGTTTTCTTTAAGCCTACGGACATCCCCCCCCCCCCTCCCCTCCCCACACCAAATACACCTTGCTAAATCATTTCATCCGCTACACACATTAAAGGTAATTATTAAGTCCCAAATAGAAAGGTTTCCCATGAAGTGTAGCATTCTTGCTACATTCAACCAGGCTTGCTCTGTTCTTTAGAAGTGGCCTTGGTCTCCAGAGGTTACCAGGAGAATTAAATCCAAAACCCTCACACAACTCAACAGTTATAATTAAGGCCAAGATTTAGAATCAGCTCTTATAGGAAAACACCACAGTAACAAATTTGATTTCCCTAAGGTTACAGATCATATCCCCAATAGCTGAACATGTATCTCTTCCTGGTCAGTCGGTTTTGAAATCATGCCGATTGAAAACATCCCAATTCTTCCCTCTGAAGAGGAAACCAAACAGAAACGTCTAGAAAGAGAAGCGAATTGGATTAAAACCATTCAAACGTTGTGTCCACTGGGAACCGGTTGAAGGGTCTAAAAATTAAATAATTCCTTTTGTATTCCAATTTGACCAACCTATCAAGCGGTTTGTTTATATATGAATATCAAAATCTTGTACCTAAATTGGCTACTCTTCTCTCACAAAGACATATTATAGCATACAAGAGAAACAAATATATAAAGGACCTACTGGTTAAGGCGAATCTTCTCTCTGGATCAGACAAATTGTAACTATCATTCTCCTTAGCGGCTGTATTCATTGGTTTATTTCTATTTCTTTGGAATATCAGTTTGCCGGCTGATTTATTCTTAACCCATACCTAATAGCTTGTTTGTAAAATACTTATCACAGACTTTATATACCATGTAAATGGTCATTACGTTCTCTCGATACATGCATGTCTGTAGTTATCCCATAACAACTCGAGATTAAGATCTCCTTAAAATCTTGTCACTGGGAGTTTATCTAGAACATGAGATGATCTATACCCCCGTGCCAGTATGATGACTTCTGACTAGGTTGTGTTTTCTTTATATATAGATACAGTTTAGATTATCGTCTAAGTGTAATTTTATAGAGGAAGGCAATTGCACCACTATGTCGTTACGCTCTTATGTTATATTTGAATCAGGCCAGTGGAGGCTAACAAACCCATCTAGTTTGGTATTATCACAGAATGTAACACTCAACCAAGTCTCTGCGAAAACACTAAAGTATAACATAACATTACAATATCTGGGTCATTCTGCTTAATCTATAATTCCTGGACATTCCACAAGGAGAATTTAAGCTACTTAATAATTGTCCCTATTTCCAATCCACTTCTTGGCTTTGGTAAAGCTTATTATCGACAAATAGTATTTCCTCTACTGATATAGGTTTCTTTCATTTCCCTTTTTCTAGAGACAAGCCAGAACTTAATCACATACTTATTGCCGACAGACCCTTATCATCGCTTCAAATTAATGTTTAATCTTATAAACCTAACCCTCAACAACTGCAATTAAAGGATTATTCAATCAAAATGTACGATTAAGCAATAGTAAGGATCACATTCAGCAAAGATTACCATAATGTTTTGTTTTGTTTGTCTATCTTTCGAGTACGGCGTTAACTCCGAATCAAACAAACAAACAAACAAACAACCACACAGCTATGTTTCCAAAGTTCCATCTTTGTCCGTGTGACTGATACATACTTCGTGTGTATTTTGTTAAGTCTGAGTACTAGTTAAAGTCTGTATGGAATATAAAAATGTTACTTTATTGAGCCCTTTACTGAAGATGGTTTTAATAAAACCGAAATAGTCCGAGTTTAAAACATGTCTTGCTCAACTACGCAGTGGACATCATTGGAGATGGCATATGTCGGCTAGCATACTTAGGTGTTACGAATGGAGATGGCATGTATCGGCTAGCATACTTAGGTGTTACGAATGCATAAACGTTCAGAATGTCAGACGACTCTTAACTATTACCAATGTAGGCCTACTTGAATATAAATGTAGGTGAACTTTATAATGGTGTCAGTCAACAAAAGAGTTTGGTGTTTTTCTAACGTATTTTGTTACTAGCCGTGTCATTTAGTTGTGCACAGACAGTATTATTACTGTTTGAGGTTGTTCTTTAATGCACTACTCTACCTCCATAAAAGAATTGAAACTTTTAATGGTATGTTAAAACACAGTTCAATTCAGGGCTTACATAGACAGCTGCTATCGGACTGTTAACGACAGGTGAGGAGAAGAACGTTCGCTTCACAATTGTAAGTAAAGGATATAGAACTGCTATAACTTCCCGCTGGGTGCACAATGTGAATGGTTCGAACAGAATCATTGCATCAAGGCAACAACTCTTTGGTGGCATAGGCCCTGTCGAAATGAGATACCGTCTTTAAATGACATCTGATGGTCTAACGGTGTGAGGGGGAATGAACAATTACAAATCACTTGAAACCCCTTACGGTATAACACGTGGACATTGAATTCATGTCATTTCTGCGAAACGAACTACTCCTGAATCTCTATACACGTCCCAGTATCTATCTATTCGATGGCTTATTACAACAGAACTCACACTGTTGATAGTATAATACAGCTGGAGTCAATGTTCTGTTCGGGATCTCCGGGAGAATTTAAATTCTTTTAAAATTCTTTCCTCATTTGTTCTATTTGTTTACTTCAGATACACGTCAAGATGAGCGAATTGAGTTATGCAAGAGACACGGAAAAGTTTTCGTTTATATACGATACGATTGCTTCACGTGTGCGGCAATGGGCAACCCTTCATCCACAGAAGACAGCACTAGTTGTCTACATGCTCGATGGTGAACGGAAATCAATAACGTTTGGGGAACTGCTTCAGAAATCCCAAACTCTGGCAAAGTACTTTGTTTCCATCGGGGTTAAGAAAGGTGACATGGTAGCTGTGTTCGTCTATAACAGCCCGGAATGGCTCATCACGACCACAGCTTGTTCTCTAGTGGGAGCTGTGTCCTTCAATTCATTTACATTTAGCGCAGAGAAAGATGTGGATGTGCTTAAAAAATTTGACGGTAAAGTTCTCATCATAGATCTAAGAGATATTCAACTCCGCTCGGCTTGGGTCATGCGCCTGAGGAATATAGAAGACACCCAGTTAAATGTGGTTGTTCTTGGTGAGAAAGTTAATGAACACTCGAAGACATTTGAAGAAGTTCTTTCAATGGAATTTAAGGAAAACCTATCAACGACTTTAGACCCGGAAGCGGCTTCAATTGTATTTCAGACCTCAGGCAGTACTGGTGTCCCAAAGTGTATGCCATTTAGTGATATGGGACTGCTGAACAACTTATGCGGAGTATACGCTGGGATGGAATTAGATGGCAACGACATTTTTTTCAGTGATCGGCCTATGGGTTATATGGCGGGATTCCCATGCGCTATTTTCAATCTCGGGTGTACCTTTGTGACCTTAGATACTCGGCGTACTGTCAGAGATAGGCAGGTTGAACTGCTATTAAACATTTGGAAAAAAGAATGCGTTACGACAGGATTTTTGGCGGCTTATTTAATAAGCGACCTGGACATATTACAAAAATCCTCTAATGAGAATCTTCCAAAATTCAAATCTCTTATTTTGTCAGGACAGAGATGTTCCAGAAACTTGCTAGAGCGGTTTAAAACCTACTCTTCAATACCATGTATTGGGTATGGAGCTACTGAAGTTGGATGGACTAATTTCTCGCGGCTTAAAGACCTACCAGACATAACAGAGGATTTATTAGGGGCCCCTCTTCCAATGGTAGAGGTCAAGGTTATCGATGAGCACGGCCAGGTTGTACCGCTGAATGCTGATGGAGAAATATGCATTCGCAATGCAACCGCAATTAAGCATTATCTGACAGTAAAAGGCGAGGAACACCGAGTTACTGACGACATTGGATGGTTTCACACCGGAGATGTAGGATTTCTGTCAGGCAAAGATCAACTGTACATAAAGGGCAGAAAAGTTGAAATTATAAAGCGATCACTGATAAAAATATTTCCTACGACCATTGAATCAATAATCGCAAAACACCCATCAGTGGCAGAGGTTGTTGTAGTCGGAGTACCTGACGAGAGAACGTACCAAGAGGTGTGTGCTTGTGTTAAAGTGAAAGAAGGGAGACAACTTTCACAGTCACAGCTCGAAGCTTACGCTGTTGATCAATTCAAACCGGAAATGGCCCCTGACGGCAAAGGTCACATGCCCGGTTATTGTCTCATATTGGATAAATTTCCGCTTCTTCCTACCCTAAAAGTGGACCGTAGTGGTGTTGCAAAGCTCGCTGCGTCACTTGTTTCTAAAATATAATATATTATTGTTCCAAATACAATGCACAGTACATGTCGAAAAATTATGGCACAAAAAGCTAGTTTACAATGTCCAATAGTTTCCATACATATCCTAGTTCTGGAAATAACTTTTGTCTATTAACATTTTGAAATAAGTAGTTCTTTTTTATTAATAATATTAATAATAATATATTTCTAAAGGCAATCACACTGGCACAGGGATGTAGATTAATTAAAATCGATGAATCATCTTATGTTCTAGAT
>JAQQZZ010086027.1:0-18459 GCA_030265115.1 Mopalia vespertina
TGGGATAACACTTTTTTAGTTTGAACAGATTCTAGTTCAGAAAATTTTGCAGGTTGAAACACGTCAGGGAAACGAACATGTCGACCCTCAGTCAGGCACCGAATCGCCAGCAGTAAATGCCGGCCACCTAGGCCCCTCAGCCGCCCGCTCTAATTCTACGTTCGGAGAATCTGCGCTTTGTCAATTTGTCAGACATGTAGAGATTGGATTTCCAAATTTGGAGGTTACTGTATATGAGAGAGAGTAGTAAACATTGATAAATTCACCATAATTTGTTTGGTAAAAGTTGATGTAAAACGTCATGTAATAATTGAATGGTGGCATGATAGCGTCAGACAGTATTATTTGAACAGGTCATATCCAAACCTGCTTCAAACAACAATGAAAATTAGTTTTATTTTGTTTAATTTGGACTTGACATTTGTTGTTGTTTACAATTGTGAAGTCCATCCACGCTGTGGTGCGACGAGTATCACTGCGCGCTGAAAGTTGGTTTCCGAAATATCGGAAACCAGACAAAATGGCGCGTTGATACCTTAGAGTTGGAATCTCCGCGATAGGTCCACGAATAATGTTTAGAATGGTGTAGCAGCCTGTAACCATGTTGCCTTATATTACTCTACAATAGGTCCGAACATTGAAATACATTAAAATTCCATTTAAAACAAAGTACGGAAAAATTTCATCATGGTGCTGTAACAGACAACCAGGAAGACGCATAATTAGGGCTAGTGTAACACAGTACTTGTTGATTTACAATGAAGTAGCTTGCAGATTTTGATTATTGTCCTAATCTGGTGCTGCAAAAACTTTTCGATAAATTTAACTTGCTGTTGGACGTTCTTAAGCCCTTGAAGAAAGGTAAAAGACGAAATACATTTTATTCCTGTTGAGAGAAACTAAAGTCAGTGCGACATTAGGGGCTCATGTAGATTGATTTAGGCACAATGACGCCTATATAAGAAAGTTATATGCAGTGACACATGGGATGAACCCTATGAAACCTCATTGACAGCTGTGACTAAATGGACTTTGTAAATATTCATCACGTTGTAAATATTCACCAAACTATGACCACATTGGGTCATTATTTTACCTTTATCTGTTGAAAACTTCCAACCATTTTGAGCTTTTGGCATTATTTTAAGGTATTAATTTGTAAATTATTATTTTTCAGCTGTCACAGCAGATATAGTGCCAAAAACAATTTTGTCACAATTGTAGTAATGCTAAGTTTTAGGAAAAAGCATACCAATGTGTCCGTTCTAATTATTTGCATTGATTATATTTTATTTTTTATAGGACATAACTACACTTGTTTTCTATTGTCAATCACTATTTATTTTTTAGTAGAGAAAAATAGTATATTATTCAGGTTTTGAGACTAATTAATTTGAAAACATATAATATGTATCATTTGATGTTCATTGGAAAAACTTTTCACTTTATTTCCCCGGAAAAAGAAATTTAAAGAAAATCGGTGATCGACCTAGTTTTAGCCCTACGTCCAGCCTATCTCAACCTGTAGTGAAGGTTAGAAATTGATCCACCCCTATCACCAGCCTCTCAAAAGAATTACAGTCAGAACGTCCCAACGACATAACGTGACTAAAACGTCCCATTTCCAAAACGTCCTCTTGTCAAAACGTCCCCTAATATATATTAATATATATTCATTTATTCAAAATATATATTCATAGTCTATTATTTACAAATATAGTAAATCTGATAATCTCCCTGATGAACCATGTATAACCTCATCTTGTCAGTTCTTTATTTAAAAACGAAACGGAAATTTTTGCAATTGCGTTTTTCAGATAATATATTTTCCTTAGAATATGTTAAGCGTTTGTGTCTTTTGAGAACAGATTTCACACTTCAATAATCCTGTGTGGTAAAGATTCCCAGGTGTGCGCGTTATTTTTGTATGAAGATAATCTTTCAACATGGAGTCACCCTAATTGGCGTTAATTAAACAGCTGGTCCAACAGAGAAAATGTGTTTGACAGGTTTGAGATGAGTTGAATATTGTTTTAAAAATGGAGAAAAATGCAGCGAGTAACATATCTACTATCACTTCGATCTGCCTGAATCATACTTATTACCAGAATGGAAGTCGACTTGTACTCATGTGTTGTTTGCATTAAAAGCAAGAAATCAAGAGAGTTAATTAATCTAAAATTAAAAAGACCTAAAGTGCTTTGGAAACATTTTCGGGCTGAATTTAATAAAGCTCCTAGTCAATCCATATGACCAGATGAATTTCTTCAGTTTTTACAGGTATTGCACTTTCAGTTTAAAAATCTGTATATACGACTACAGAAGGCGAATCAATCGAACCATTGTATGAAGAACTTTACTTCAATGACAGCTGATTGTAATCATATTATTTTCTTGATGTATGTCCATCTACTCTTTGTAACCAAAATGCGAGAAGCATAAATTATGCAAACAAAGTTTCAATTTAGAAAAAAATCTATTTAGTGCCTACATGTACATAGGCCTACCGCATTAGACCAGCAAATAATAACTGCTGTTATCAAATAAAGCATGACACCCAACAGGAGCTAGCAGTTAATATCAACATGTCATTGTCCCCAGTTGATATTAGGCTTATATATATTAGGGGACGTTTTGACTAGAGGGCGTTTTGAAAATAGGACGTTTTAGTAGAGGACATTATGCTGTTGAGATGTTTAGATGTGATACCTCTCAAAACATATATCTGATTTTTCTCTGGTTTTTTTTAGTTACACTGGAAACAATGACTAGGCTACTATTTGAAATACCTGCAATATTTCTTTTCTGATGGTTTTCAATCTTATTATTGCAAAGAGAGATAATATGGCCTCAATTTTAATACTCTGTCGAGAAACTCGAATAAAACTTTTATTTAAACGCCAGGAAATAAAGAAGAAGTAGTGTGAGAAAAACTCAATTAAGTTTTGTAACAACTAGATAGCTAATTCGTTATACAAGCAATTATTCTGATGTAGGATATAAACGATCAATTCACAGTTGAGAAAAAGTTTATCATAGTACCATACATCTAACTCGTGTCAAGTTTGTCAGTGAAATGTCTGAATTATTAAAAAGCAAGCAAAGAAGTCCAAAGTTTGGGTTAATCAGTTTGTAACTATTGCATGTCTGACAGACATTTGTGGGATAGCTATACATTCACCTCTTGATGACGAAATATAGTAATTAATAAAAAGAGAGCCAATAGTTTTTTGCAAAAAAAATGTTGACATCAACATGGCAGTTGATACTGGCATCCGTATTTTCAAACTTGTGCTTATACTTTTTCTACTGCAGGACCTAACAAGCGTCTCTGATTGACTGCTTGTGATAGCTAATGAAGTCATTAGAATCTCTGGACGAACATGCTAAATGGTTGAAACATGGACTAATGTACCTGGACAGATCAGGAAATCTCTTGGATATCAAAATCAAATGTTTGTCTTTCTGGGATATTCAGGTATATATATTAAAATTTTTAGCCTAAAAAACACATGAACTGAGTTAAGCTGACTTAAGTTTACCAAAAGTCACGCTGAGCTTATCTGTTAGTATGATGTCTTCTGTTAGCTTATATGTGGGGTTTTTTAAACCAGCTACATTCACACAAGCATTTAAAATCACTATAAATGTTGAAACCGGCTTAAAGCCACCTATGAAATGGGTGAAGGTAAAGCGGCTTTTAAACACCTATTGGCTTTCACAGGGCCAATGCCAATCTGGGTTGAAGCCATGTTTGGAGTTAAGCTTATTTAAATGTGGCTATGTGAACCGGACTTATGTTTGCTATAGTTAGAGTAGACTAAATACATCTTTGAGTTTATATTTTAAAAATAATAAAAATATTTTACAAAGGTGTATCATGGTATTCACCACATACTTTAATGTTGCATTTTAATAGTAATACTTCAATGTATTAGATATATAAATTTGCCAAGTTAGATGAATATCTGTCTTCAGTTCTTTGAGCTATTTATATTCAAGTATTATTAGATCACCATTTTATATTTAATGAGGAAAACCAAATGTTCAGAATCACCCATTTTCACTTAATAAATGTGCACTGTTCTTTCAGATCATTCAGTAAAATTCAACAGTTAATGATCCATCAGTCTTCCCCGCAAACTTCTGGCTTTCACACTAAAATCATTGCTAATGGTTGGAAATAACCATTGTTGTAGATTGTCAATATGTCATTTACTGATTTGCTTATTTAACCTCTCATTGACTGCAGTTGAACAAGACAAAAATAAGAAAGGTATGGGCTGCCAGTTGGGTCAAAATTAGTTTGTAATTGTAACATATATATAAAAAAAAGGGAAGAATGTACAATGATAAACTAAATTGTGAACACTAGAACAGCACAAAACGTTAAATGCGAACTAACAATAACATTGACAATCAATCAATCCCAATCAATCAGTAAATGTTGGACCTATATGAAAAAAGCGATCATTTAATATATATATTTTTGTGTCTTTTAGAAAGTGAAGATTAACAGTATTTTCGTTATTTTGGGATAACACTTTCTACAAAGTAAGTTTGACCGGATTGGCTGCCCATAGGAAGGATAATGGATGTGAAACACATCAGTGACAATTGGGACTGGTGGCCTTGGTTGTGCCCGTGACTAGCAGCATAATTAACCTTGTATGTTCAAAAACATCAGTAAGGCTGCTCTATGTACATGTATCTATACAGGTCTCATCCCTGTGTCACAGACACAAGTTACCAATAGTAGGAAGATGTATAACCTTTGCATTTTGAAAACTTGTAAAACATGCTGATGGATTTTCATTTGTAGAAGCTATACAAATGTTTTCACAAATCTACTTATGATTATTAAGAAGTATTTCAATGGGTAGGCATGTAGACCTACGTTTATTTTATTGAATTAAAGCAAGATTCTTGTTCTTCTGCAGGATGATATTGCTGTGCACAAGTTTATCATCAAGGTTTCACCGAGTGAGCTGTTGGAAGTGTGTGGTTGGTTGATACTTTGCTTCTAGGGGGGGTTCATATAAGTTCATAGGATACAATTTTATGGAAAACATCTCATTTATTTTCAATTTTTACTTTGAAAATTTTTGTTTGTGCACTTTACCAATTAAACTTTGTACTTATTGGTGAAATTATTCTAACATTTAAGTAGCGTCTTTTTTAGTTATTCGATTCCATGTTTTCATGTTTCAATAAATCGATCTACACTGCCAACAAATCTGTACATAATTTACTTCATAAATCTTTTGTCATTATAGCATCGTTAGGAAATTTGGTTCTGAACAAGCCATCTGAAGCAGAAACTATTTTCCAAGAGGTTAGTGGAGCAAGTTTTTACTGTGTTATGATGATCAACATGTAAATCAATCGCATTTACTACTAATAACAATATTACTGAGAAAATAATATTTTCTGTCAATTGAATTGTCATCTCCTTGTCCAACTTCTATCATTTTGCAGCTTTTAATTTACTAGCATATGACATTGGGATGTGGCAATAATAAGTATGATATTATCTCCTATAAAGTATAAGGTATATTACCTACATGTATATTATGAAAAAGAACAAAAAGTGGAAGATAAGCCTGTTGTATACCTCTAGTAAGTTATTGACCAGAATGATTTCCTGTGGATACTTTATGTTTATAGGTTGTGTTTTGTACCATAAAGACATTGAATCTCCTTCCTGAAAATATCTGTAAATCTCAGATATCTGTTTCAATCAGACTTCAATCTTTACCTGCTATCCAAGATGTGTAAGTTTTACAGATACATTTAATCTTAATGATACCCGTTGTTAAAAAAAAAAAAAATGCTACATGTAACTAGCAAAGCTTGGATATAAAAAAAAAGTTGAATTTCTGGGAATATTTCTCATTTAGTGTATTTGTCTACATTGACATCAGCATGTTCCTTTCGAAATCCAGCACTTTGTTGTAAAGATATATTGATAAACAAGCAAACCAAAACATGTGACAGTTGTTCTTCACAGTAATGGTAGAACTTGTAACCGCTTTTGAATATAAACTTTTTGAGAAAAGTGTCTCTTAATTAAACATGATTGTAACATTTTCAGGTTTCAAATTAATGTGGCCACAGGTTTGAGAAGCTTTCACCAGACCGGGAAGTTTGTGGGGTTTGAAGGGGTAGTCATTGGATTGACAGCTGTCTCCTCATATACGTGAGTTTAACATGAAATGCGACAAGGTAGCTAGGTAATACATAAGTGTTTTTATCCTTTCAAATTACCGTGACAGTTTATTTAAATATCTTGTTTTCAATAATTATAGGTAATGTCAACAAATTCCATACTTTTTCAAAGTTTCATGATTATTTTGATAACTTTCATGTCTCAACTACTTAAAGCAATTGTTTTTTTGACATTCAAAATATAATCAAAAGTTAATTTTCACAGTTTTAATTAATATATCACTTTCACTTGGCTGTTTCAGACAAAGTACACAATATTACTGCACTGTAGAGGGATGTAGTGGACAAGATGGCAAACAATATATTAGGGTGCATGTGCCTGGTGCTACAGAGTTACAAACCATAAGGTATCAGCTAGTTCAAACTGATGTCAATAGTTTCCATGTGTAATTTTACTTTTTATTTGTCCAACGCTACATCAAAACAAAGTAGGTTTATACCCATTTGATATTCTTTTTGTCATGAAACAGAGATTAGCCTATGTGGCTGGCTTGGATTCTTGTCTCTGAGCGCTCTATTGTTACAAATATGTAAATATATTGGATATAAATAAATAAATATAATACATGTATTTGGTGTATGGAGTTATAATTTTATGGGACAAAAATTGAATACCAGTTAAAAAGTGCCAATTCTCTGTTTAAGTGACTTTGTTACCAATGAAATATGGATATTTTAAATTTCACATGGAAACTACTGTAATCTGGTTTAACAAGCCTGTTCGACATTTTGTTTTTTGTATGTATGAATATTTCTCAAAGTTGTATGAAAAGATTTCATTGAGAAATTAATTTTTGTTCATTTCTGATCAAATGGTTTAGAAATTGAAAGTATATATAGTCCTCTCCAGTTGAAAAACTCATTAATTGAACGTTTTTTTATATTCATGTTTAGTCCTCTACCAGTGGGACTGTTCCTTTTTCTGCATCTTTGCTGAGAAAATGTTCACATGACATTTTATATATAAAAGCCTATATATATATTTATTTAATTTAGACACCCGCTCATATAAAACTTAATACCCTAAATCACCTAATTAAATGTATTAAACTAAACAGTTTTAAGACTTCTGTACATTTGCTTCTGTTCTCTGTTGATTTCCTTCGATAGAAATGATTTTATGTGTTTCCACTGTGGTGTGTCCCTGAATGAAGACAAGTCCAAAAGAGTTTTAGCAGGTATGGTTGAGTTGTATATTTGACAAGAGTGGGTAGAAAACGGGATATACTCCCTCCAAATCTAAAATCTTTATTGATAGGTGTGTTTACATCATACCCTGGTCCCTGAGGCTAGGTATGCTAACTATTACAGAATATAAAACTATAATAAAACATTAATACAAATATTTAACATATATAAATTATATGCATTTAAAAACATTATCACACTGGCACCAAGGGTTTATCCAGAAATCAAAAGTATGGTGTCCAAAATGGACATTTTGCTTCACTTTTTAAGTAACTGGGTGTCAAATTTTAACAGTTTCCCTTTCTCCTGAATGTTAAAGTTTCTTAAAACAGGGTGTCCAAATGAGACAATTGTTCTATTCAGGGTGTCCATTTGGATGGGCGAACACCCCTCTGCCTAAGCCCTTGACTGGCACAGGCATGTTGATCAAAAAATTCAAATGGATGGATAATCTTTTGTGGTAAATAGAACAAGTTCTGAGTAGGTCTTACTCTTGAGTTATTTTTTTGTTTCTATATGCATGTATTAATAATTACTTGTATGCTATTGAAGCATGTTGTTAAGAATACAAGAGATAAAAAGTGTGATATAAAAATGAACCAAATGCTTGTGCAAATTAAAGCATCACAGTATAAACAGCTACATCCACTTTGATCTGCCATGGAAAATACATGTAAATATAATTTCATTGAAACTAGAATGTTGATCTGACTAAACTTTTGAATAATTCAGGAAAACACACAGAAATTTACAATTGTTTATACAAAATATTTGTCTTCAAATTTCTCTTTTTTCAGAAAAGCTTGTTGCAGAGTTTGTTCCAGCTAGTATTTTAAGAACAACACAGAGACAATCTTTAAGATTTCAAGCTATTCCTGTCTTTCTCAGAGGTAAAGTAATTTACGCTAGACTTTTAAATGATTCTTTTTCTCTTTCTTATCTATTGTTTATTTTATTTAATTATATTCCCATCATTTGCCCAGACATATTATGGTATAGTGTTGTCAGTCTGTCCACGTTTTGTTTTTTTAGCCATAAACTTGAAACCTGCTTGTCAAATTCTTCAAAAACAAGTGGTTCCACCTGGTGCCAAAGTCTACATTTGGTTTCCAGTCATTACATGAAAACTTTTCTTCAGATTCTTATCAAACTTGATACAAATACTACATAAAGTGATGTTAAGTGTAATTGTGGTATGGGGTTGTCCGTCCATCTATCTACCCTGCAGATGGCGCAACCTGATGGTCCAGGCATCAACTTAAAAACCCTTTGTTGGACTATAATCAATCAAACTTGGTGTTTATGTTACAGGTAACAAGATATAGCAGGGATGTGGTGCCACCTGGTGTTCAAATCTTAAGTAGTCTGTCCATTTGTATAAGATTTGTTTCTGGGCAATAACTTGAAACATCTTGTCACATTGTTATCAACCTTAGTTATTAATGCTCATGTGGAAAGATATGCATATGGGTTGTGTTTCAAATACTAGTAAATCGATCTGCAATTATTCACATCAGTTTTCAACAAATTTGTGGCAACTGTATGTATAAACTGGAATTACCTTTTTGAATCCACTATAATGATTATAAAGTGATAGATGCTGCCATTGTTTCACCTTGTAGCACACATATACTGCATTCTCATAAGATATTCAGGGAATGGGTTGTGGAGGGGGGTATCATTTCACCTCTGGGTATCAATTCAAGTTATAAAATACATGGATTGTTTAACTGTTTTTTTTTTTTTAAATATGTTTATTTCTACTTGTTAGATGATCTCGTGGGTATACCTATTATTGGAGAACAGTACAAAGTGTATGGTTTGGTCAGAACAGATGGGGAGAACCATAATCTCCTTGTCGTTGAGGTATTTTTCATTATCTATCACTTCTCCAGCCGCCATTTCCAATATCAAAATTCATCGATGTATCCCACAATGTATCCCACTCCACATCACTGTGTGGTTAACTTTCAGATGTCACATTTACCCCAATTAGAGTTTGCAATTCCATGAAAATAAATGTTTCTTTTTCGACGTTAGTATGAAATAGATAGGATTTAAATCCAGTTATTAGCGTTTAAAAGTTTTTAATAAAACTTAAAGGTTTTCAATTTTGTTCTTTTTATACAGGCAAATAACATTAAAATGGTAAGTTTTCTTTTAGTTTTGTTATTGTTTTGTCGAGTTATTATCATTGTGTATATTATATTTTGTAATGTAGTCTAATTAAAATTATGATTGAAATTCAATTGAATTAGTTCATCAATGTTTTTCAGTATTGACTGTTTTTACCCCCATATACCTGTTTAATAAATGTGTCAAATGTCAACTCTAGGTTTCATCGTAAAAACAGGTCGTATAAATCATTGTGTGTTCCATCAATTATTTCAGCATTGGCCATGCTAATGTAGTAATTCTTGTATTATTTGGGAAGATAATATAAATGTAAGTTCCGACACTGAAAAAATCCTTCTTGAATAATATGTATCTTTGTTTTATGATATTTCGTCAACATAAAATTCTAACAGAATTATGGAACAACCCTTACTCATTGCTTATACAGATATCCAGATTCGACTCTCTGAGCCTCTCAATTGAAACGGGATTACCTAACGATATCCAAAGTCTATATAATGGTGAGAAATTGTCATCATTTATATCTTGATAGTGGAATAATAAGAGTTACATATGATATAACAGATAGCAAAAAAATCGTTATACATGTATATGGTATAATATATACAAACAAAATAATTCCTTGACTGAATAAAAAGTTAACTTTTGTAAACAATAAAATTCAGTACCAAATGGCATTGTAACTTTTTATGCAAAGAAGAGCTAAGAACACATTTGTTTAATGGTAAGCAGTCCAGTTATGCAATTTATCTCATTTCATGTTGGGTACTACAGAATAGGAAGCACCACAATTCATTCAGAAATATGCATTTGTTATATTTTGTTGTTTATCTCTGGTCATCATTTATTTTGGAATGTATTTTTAAAAATAATTTATCTGTTCTTTCAGAAAACAGGGACTCACCTTGGAGCTTTGTTTGGTGTCTGGCTTATTTATTTGCAGGTATAATCTCAATATATATAAGTACGATAAATGGACATTTAAATAACTCTTTGGAGTTTATAAGTGATTACTGTTTTAACATTTTGTGGCATGTATCTATGGCTGTAACTCGCACTATTAAAGGTACATGTAATTTTTCAACATATTATGATAAAGATAAATGTAACATCTAAATTAAACTTAAAAGTGTCTTCGTTTCTATTTCTTTACAGGGTCAATAACCCCACATGGATCATTTTACAAACTGAAGCTTGGGATCTTACTGAGTTTGGTTTTGTCTGTTAGTCCTTATAAGGTAAAAGGCATAGTTGATGTCTTCGAGGACATTATTAGTTCCCAATCTCGCCTTATTCACATACATGCATTGTTTTCTATTATATTGTCTCAAACTAAGAATCAGGAGAATTCAGAGGTAATATTCACTTAGTTTAAAGGCAATCAAACATGTTCTTTTACTTATATTCTCCTTTTTTTTTCACACGATTTGCAGGAAAGTTGTAATTCATATCTGTTCCACATCCTTGCCTGTGGTTTGGAATCTTCACTTGTGAACAGATTATTTCAGTATGGATGTAGCTTGTCAGACCGAGCAATTTCTCACAATTCTTGTAATGCCCTAACAGGCAGAATCACCAAGGACAGATTTCAGGACAGTAACTTTTTTGTGGAAGGTATTCTTACATTTTATTCACCTAATTAGTATATGATCTCATAAATGTAGTTCATCATCTAAGTACTGAATATGGCAAACCACTAAGTTGCATTTCAGGTTTGTGCAAGAAGCTGGTATACTTTTGATTTTATATCAGATTGTTATTTAACAAATGTTTCCTAAACTGTATCCTTTTACTTAAAATTTTTACCTTTTAGTAGATGGTTATCAATTTTCAAAACAACTACAGTGTGTTTGTGTGGGTGTGTTTTTTTTTTTTTTTATCAATTGCATGAATCTGATCATTATTCTATGTTCATACTGATAATAAGATTTTTTTCTCTCTCAGGTGGTTCTCTCAGTTTAGCCTATAATGGGATCTGTTACTTAGGCGATATAGGCATGTATAAGAAGCAAGTACAAGATAATATTAAATCTAGTAAGTAATATTCCAGTTTCAATATTTTTAAAGCAATATACTTATTTTACCTGAAATTTCCCTTATGCCCAGGGCCTGAAATTTTTTTTTGTTGGTTTTGTTAAAGAGATATTCCCGCCAGTTTTAATTACGCTCGAAATCTGTTGCTCATTCGCGTGTATCGTATGTGTCCGATTGTCGTGAAAGAATGGTCATGAGTTGTCAAATTGGATGCACAGAGGGCTTTTCGCCTACACCAAAATATCTTTATTTGTTTCGTATCAACTCTAACATAACTTCGGTGACGATATAGACAGTTTTGCTTTTAAAATAAATACCTGTGACAAGAAAAATAAAGCCATTGACGTACGTGTTTACGAAATTGAAAGCATGTATACTCTCTATTGATCAGAGGTGAGTTTCTTGTCGCTGCATTCCGAGTTTGAATCTGTTCAACAACAACACTCGATGTCGGCCATCAAATTGATAAGCAAGGCCCTGAGTCAGTGGGAAGAAGAGCTTAAACAAAATTTTGAATTTGAATGGGATGAATCTGGTGACAAGGCAACAAAGGCTTTCTGCAAAATCTGCCGAAAACATGGCACAAAGATACAATCTCAGTATAAGGGAAAACTCGTGACAGATGTTCTAAATTACGGAACGGGAGGTACAACATACCTGCTTAAACCTAATTTAGTTCGTCATGTTAATTCCGATGGACACAAAAAGTGTATTGAGATTGAAACCGGACAGCCTGTAAATAAAAAACAAAAAACTTTGACCAAGACTTTCGGTAATGCGAAAGTTCTGGCGAAAAAAGCCCTGAAGCCACTGTTATGTGCTAGTGTCTACCTTGGTCGAAAGGAAAAAGCATATGATCAGTTTGCCGATTTACTGCAAACATTTGAGGAAATGGGCCTTTCTTCATTGACGAGTGCATTCAATAATGAAAAAGCTGCCAAGGTATTTAATCATATTGCTGCTGAACAGATGACTGATGATGTACGACAGCTAGTTTCAAATAGTAACTTCATTAGCTGGTTGATAGATGGCAGTGCAGCTGCAAAACACCGACTCACATATGAAGCAGAACTTGTTTATATCAGAACAGCATATCGTCTGAAGCCACAGGTTGATTTGTATCGCTTTGTTCCCATGAACAAATATGCAGTTGTGACAGCACAGAATCTTTACCACGCATTACTAAAGGAATTACTTGTATTGAATGACAAATCTCTGGAACAAGAAGACCTTTATTTGGATTCCGTTGATGATGTATCGATAGACCTTCTCGAAGAAAAGTTTACCAGGACTTGGACTTCCATAAAAAAACTATTGGGGCAGTAGCAGATGGGGCTAGTGTGAATTTTGGATCAAAGAAAGGACTGGTAACTTTGTATAAAGCCATTGCTGGATGGGTTGTAACTGTTCACTGCATGTCCCACCGCCTTGAGTTGGCTGCTAATGATTCTCTTCATGAACTATTTGGTGACATAAAAGAATTCTTGCAAGAATTATTCTTGCACTTTAGAAACAGTCACAAGGAGTGGAGCTTAGTGCTGAAGCTCGGTGAAAAAATGAAAATAACAATTCTTACGCAAACAAAAGCACACGGTACTCGTTTTGTGGACCACCTCATGCGTGCACTAAATGCCCTACACTTTAATTGGTTAATCTACATCATGCACTTCAGCGATGTAAAGGAGGCAAATGAAGATAAAGTCCTGGTTGCAAAAGCTACTGCATGGTTGGCCAAACTGTTGGACTTTAAGTTTCTCGCTCATTGCCGAGTCTATGAGGACGTGGTAAAACATCTCACAGTCACAGCTGAAATCTTTCAATCAGAAGATGCAAGATCGATGGCAGATGCTCATGCAGCATTCCGCAGACTGAAAGCTGAACAGGTTAAATATTTTCTGCATTAATCTATTTAAAATTCCAGGGTTCGTATGCATAAAGCTAATTAAGTATTTCTTAAAAGTTAAGAAAAACATAGCAAATTTTCAAACATTATTTTCAATACCTAAACACCATTTTGCTTAATTTTGTATGATCTTAAATGAAAGATTATAAGTAAAATTTATAAAATGTCAACTTAATTATTTCACATTTATCTTTTTGCATGATCAAATGACAGGCTGAAATTTGGCTAAATAATTCTTATCTTTAAGAAATACTTAAGTACCGTTATGAATACGGGCCCAGTATGACACCACAATGCATACAGAAATTTATCTGATAAAATAAATACATTTTATTAATGTGATTAGCTTATGGTGTGATTAAGAAGTTGCATTAAAGGCAATATTTTACATTTTCAATAAAGTTATTTTTTCTTTACTGTAATTACTGGTTGTAAAATTGTCTGCCATTTGTTTAAAATTAAAATGAATGCATCTAATTCAGAAAATTTAAATTGTTGACACAACATTGCACTAGGACTGGTGTATGTATATAAATTGTAATGCTGTATACCATTAGGAGATGGAAAGCAGCTTAATTAGTCAAATATTATATAAAAACTTTACAACCAATCAAATAAAGTTTTGTTAAATAGTAATCTTCAAGTAAAAACCAAAATGACTAATGTCGTTTTGTACAAATTTTTTATTATCTCTTTTTTTTTCTCAGGAAATTTTAGCAGAGGAGCCTGGGGATTCTGAATCAGATTTGTGGGACAGGGTTGACAAAAGTCTGCCTGTAGAGGAGGGTGATGTGATCCATATTCGAGGAAATACACGGTCAGGGCCTGCTCCATCAACCACCAATAGTCGAAAGATCAAACTACCTGTCAAGATACCTCGCCATGGATTGAAAGACCTATCAAATCTGAAATCAAGATCAAAAGTGATGAGCTCAGACTATGATGAGGCTATTATTGTCCACAATATACAAAACAAGGAGACCATTTCTGACATTCGCAAAGTAGCCTTACAAAAGTTAAACAATGCCCTAGACGAAAGATACATTGAGTTTGAAAAATCTTCCCATGTTTTGTCCAAAATAGCTTTCATTGACACTTACACATGGCCAAATGATTTTAAAGATCTGTCAAAATATTGTGTTGATGATGTCAAATTTCTCTATCAGCACTTTCAGGTTCCACTACAGAATGCAGGAATCGACTGTGAAATACAAGTGTTAAGAGAATTTAGAGATCTGAAAATGTCTTATGGACCATGGCTTGCAGAGATCAAGCGTGAACCTCGTCAGTTATCCGATCAAGATGAATCAGAATGTGATTCAGATTATATTCAAATTGAAGAATTACATTAATGTCAGAAACAGATATATAATATGTAACTGTAATTATAAGTGGTCACAGGTATAGTTTCTCCTCACCCTTAGCATTTAGGAATATAAGGGAGTCCCACAAAGTGAGTCTTATAATAATTGGGGTGTCACTTACATGGTTTCCTCTTGGTTTTCCATTGTATTATTAAAGCTGACTGAAAACAGGTAAACATGTAAAATATAAGTTGTCAAATAAATGGAAAAACCTTGAGTATGAGGATAAACCCACATCAAACCTACATTATGGTGCAAGTGTCAGCTTTACCTAACATATACAGAATGTGTTTCAGATTATATTAAAAAATTGAAGACTTATGTCGGTAACAGATATGTATAATGGTTGATTTATTTATTTATTAATGATAAGGACTGGGCTATTCCAAAGATAAGGCATACTTTTTAAGCGTAATATTTCTCTCTTAAGTTAAGCTGGCATGCAATCCCAATAGGTACCAATAGCCAACCTCACCTGTTAATGGCTGGAAAAAGAAAACCGACAAGATGATGTAAAGAGGTTTTACTTTGTTTGATTTGGGGTTTTAAACAATGTATTACTGAATATTAGTTGCAAAATGGGCAACTGAAATCTGATAACACTGTATAAGACAATCACAGCGTACAAATATGGGGCAAGGAGTATAAATTTACAGTACAATCAACTACAAAACAAATTAGGTTCAGAATGTCTCTTTAATAGCATGATGATTAATAATATTCAGCAATACGTACAATCACAACTGGGCGATGTAGCCTATAATCAGTATATTACTGTTTGAATGGTTCTTTAGATTCCCGCAACCACCTATAGCAAGAATCCATTTGGATTCTTTGGATTCTCGCAGGCAACAATGGCGAGAATCCAAATGGATTCTCGCATTGCATGAAGAAATTCAGGCCCTGTATGCCCACAGCTCAGTGGTACGGTAAGCATGATGCACTGCTGATTCCCTTTAGTGTACCACACAGGTTCAAGTCTCCTAGTAGACCTTGGGTGTATAGAGAGTCACACAAGATAATTTTAGCCAGTTTACCATTGTATTAAGTATGGCAGAGTAAGAAATGGACAATCTGTCATCAAATAAAGGAAGAACGCAAATGAGACAGAAAAACACCCTTCAACGGTTCACTGTTTATCTTTGGGTAGTGAACATTGAAGTGTGCTGAAAGCAACTAGTCCAATTGTCCTGGAGTTCACTGTATATAAATCACTAACTAATTTTTATCCAGACTACATGGCAAACCTATTTTCAGAGAAAGAACAAACCAACAGACAACTTCGCTCTTCTTCTACCTCCCAACTTAACACCCCGTTTCCACATACAGAACTCTTAAAAAAATATCTTTCATACTCTGGTGCAATTCAATGGAATACACTCTCTCCCCCCAAATCCAATGTGCTACTTCTGTGCATAATTTTACACAATTTTACGGGGAACAAATACTGTCTGACCGACTTACGAACTGACTGATTGACAGACAGACAGACACAGACAGACAGACAAAAAGTGTGTTTTTATCATTATTTATCATTTTTCAGCTTATTTATATGTAATCAGATGCTGTGTATATATATTTTATATTGAAGTTCTTGTTTTGTGTGTGCTTGTTTATAATTAGAGGTTTTGTATATATGCTTTATATTGAAGTTTTTGATTGTGTGTGCAAGTGAGTATGATTGAAAGGGCCTTCGGAAAGATCAACAATTTGTTGACTGAGCATTTCAACCCTCTGTAAATAAAGTTTATTATTATTATTATCAAACTTTTATCAAACCTCTAAATGAAGTCATTTTGACTCCGGACTACATATAACGTAGAGTTTGTGCGTTAACTGTAGTCCGGAGTCATTTTGGTTCCGGACTACTGATAACGTAGGGTTCCCTCAGCATGGTTAGAGTATACTGGCTGTCCTCCTCCATGAATGTGGAGGTGATGAAGGCCGGCTCGGCTTGTCTGGTGGTGGTGGTGATGGTGATGGTAGCCCCTTGCCGCTCCCGGTTATTCCTATAAACTTGTTGGAGGGTGAGTTGTCTACCACCACGCCTCGTGCCTGCCTGGCTGGCTTTCGATCTTCTACGGCGAGGCGTGGTGGACATCTTCGCAACTGCTGGTTTAGGTCTACGGCTGGCTTGTCTTCTCTGGTTACGTGTAGTCTTCATCGTGGCTGGTCTGGTTTTGTGGTATGACTGGATGCGGAGAGGTGCCTGGATATATACTGTACGCGCGGACGGGAACGAGAGCACGTCGGAGCTCATGGCGTAAGATCGAAAAACAAAATCTGAAGTGTGCTTCCTTGTGGTCGATGTCGGGGTGTTTGCCGGTCCGGAGTGGTATAGACGGTTGAAGTGAAGGTGTTGTTTAGGTAAAGCGAAGTCGCTCTTTCACGTGGTGTAATTTGTAAAGCGATCGAGCTGTAACTTTGGATGACCGACTAAGATGAACTGTCCACAGTCGTGTGAGTTGAGGTGATCCGCGGTGGTTTTCATCGCTATGCTAAATAAAACGGTGTAGTGACGCTTTAGAATTTGGTGCTCCTTCATAGTTCGCTCTATGGGCATCTTTTGGTCTATTCAGTCTACGTGGAGTCACTAGCACAAGTCGTGTGAGCGATAGAGACCACGACGGGCTTCAAACAGCGAGATTCAACATACAGACAAAATGGTGTAGCTAGCTGAAGGGTTTGAGTGACGTCACTTGTTCACGCCGAGTCAGCTCACCATGGCCTTGAGTGACGTCACTCCAGTGTAGAGTACACATAAACTCGGTCAAGCTAGGCCAGCGGTCAAGGTCACACTGAGCTGATTCGGCGTAAACAAGTGACGTCACTTAAGCTCTCGTCTTCTTCAGGCCTGTACACTGTACAGTGTTAAAGTCAGTCCCATGATAGTACTGGGGTTAGCTCAAAGCTGTATTGTAGCCCTTCCTCGTGTTTTGTTTTAATAGGTAAGAACTAAAGCGTAGCCCACACAACATGGCACAGTGCCATCTGTACTCGCTTGGTCAAGGGAGATCACTGAGTCACCATGATGACCCAGCGATCGCCTGCTTCGGTCAACATGTACAGTGTTCACATCAGTCCCTTAAACTCTAAGTCACAGACGAATCCCCAAATCTGGGATGTAGATCTTCGTTAGGTTTTTAAAAAAAATAAAAATAAAACTATAGATATAAAAAAAAAGTAGTCTGTTCTCTTTCTTTTAAGTCAGTCGCGTGTCGAGTTGAGGGTTGAACTTAAGTATAAAGAAAGATGATCATGGACAGGTGCGTTAGTTGTCGACTGACATTTCACGACAGCGGACGTGTGAACTATGGCTAAACCACGCCGGAGACAGCGTCAAGTCGCAATGATGTCTACTGGTGGGATACCGCGGGGAAAAAAGCCAGTCAAACCAAAGAAAAAAGTCAGAAAAGTCCGTCAAGTCGCGATGATGAGTACCACCCAAAGCGCCAAGAAACGACCGAAACGTAGACCCGTACAACACAAAGCGTGTCAACCTGTGTTTAACGCGTATTCCAACCTCGTGCAACGAAAAAGGAAACAACGAACGGCCCATGAAGAAGCAGCGGATTTTTTTGATCGCTTGTTAGGGTATCCATCAAA
>JAQQZZ010086038.1:0-18456 GCA_030265115.1 Mopalia vespertina
ACCGCCAAAAATTCCTAAACACGCAGACGTCATGCACTCTGGTGACCCTGCACGACGCCATCACCCTCAACCTGTGACGTTACCAACGCCGCTTTCCTCGTCAATCAGTATTCAATAACCCACGGCCCTTATGCCACGTGGACGACGGGGCCAGAACAATTACTACATAAATAGTAGTACTGAATAACGTACATGTCCTCTTTATCACAAACTTCCTAAACAAGCAGACGAGACACTTGACATGCACTCCGGTGACCCCGCACGACGCCATCACCCTCAACCTGTGACGTCTGATATATGATACTGGTATGATACCGGACTACTGATAACGCACAAATCCTTACTTAACATGTAGTCCGGTATCAAATTGCACCTCATTACTGATAACGCACAAAACAATTAGTACTTGATAACGTTGAAGCCTTCCTTATTATGTTCTAAAAAATATCGAGGTATCTTCGGTTGTTTCCGGGCGCATTAGTGTAAGTGAAGTCACTCACATGTTAACAGCCCTTCTGCCTATAAAAAGATTTAGATATAAAATACATTACACTGTGTTTGTTTAAATCTGAGTGGTCAATTTTTCATTACGGTAAGATTATTGAAATCCGAGTGGTCAAGTTCTCATTACGGAGTGTTTGTTGAAAGGTGATTGATCAACTTCTTTTTATGTTGTGTTTATTGAAATCTGATAGGTCAACATTTCATAACAGTGAGATTATTGAAATCTGATTAAAACCAGATATCAGTAGCTGCTCTGCGAGCCTATGGTAGAGAATGTTGTCCCAGATAAAGATGTGAAAAACCCCTATAACAAAACGGCGGTAATTGGTTGGTCTAGAGACATTTGAGTAGCCAATCACATAGCAGAAAGTTGTGCAATGTGTAATTGTATTGGATATTTGTGACAGTGACCTCTCATGAACATCACCATGCAGGAGGATTACGTTACATCATGGCGGTAAAGAATGGAATCTAGAAAACACTCGGGAGCCAATTCATATACAGTATTAAAACGAAAGGCAGCTGATGATCAAACTCTAAATAAATGTATGGAGTTTACATTTACGTTTGCGTTGCAGCTAACCTGTTTCACAAAATTTATATGCGATCAATTATACTGGTGTTGTCTTCCTTTGTTAGATCTGTTCAATCAGAGATGGGCCCGGTTTATTCTTTCCAAGCCTGTCTGGTTGTTAAAGCCCACCGCCGACAGCCGGACATATAGGCATACTGGCTGAGTTCTATCTAACCTAAGCAATTTCTAATAAACAAAACTGTTTCAGAAATCGGTTTTGATCATTCGGCATACCTGTGCCAGTATCATTATTTTTTTTAAATATAAATATTAACAATGGTATTAACATGTTATGCTCCTCTTACACTTGTTTCACGGCAAACAACCATAATTTTTCTCTACCACCTTGCCTAACTGGTGATTAAACAGTGAAATAAAAATCATCAAAAATCGTATTGGAAAGAGAAATAATTATCTGATAGAAGGTGTTCACTTATTGCTTGAACTGCGAAAATCTTAATAGTATGCGTATTGTATACTCAATATTCAGATACGTAGGTACTCGAATTTTTACAGGGGATTAAATGATATATTTAAAATATTTCCGTAAGATTTTTTTCAGGGCTAGGAGTTTATTATTGTTTATGACATATTTAGGGGTTATATCGTATAAAACGATTATAGTGGGCTTAAAATTGCAGACCAACACACCGCTCTCATCCTCTGTAGATAAATATATAGTTCAAAGTGACCAGCGATGATAGTGATATCTATACGTTTACTTACGTTATAAAATCTTAATAGGATTGTAGATATTAATATAACTGTGACAATCTTACTGCAGCAGGTTTTTATATATCACCACAAACCTTCTTCTGAACATTCGGCAAATAACAACTCCTATGCCCTGTTGTGGATACACATGTAAGTATATTTGCACCTTTATTGCATAAACCTATTTAAAACGTGGTTCTTTACAACAAAGGGGTTCAGCAAGGCTTTAATATCTCTTTCATAATTAATAACAATCAAGGATAAATCTGTACGGATGAATTCGATAAATCAACTCAATTGATAAGTCGAAAATAAACAGTTTACAACAGTTTACACAAAAATGATTCAGTTCACTTATAGCTATATATAGCTTATTAACTTTGATTATAAAAATTACTGCTGTTTTTTTACTTCAGAAAATCGAAATGAAAATAGCCGTCATTCTCGTATTGGCAGTTCTTGCCCTGGGATTGACAGACACGACCCAAGGTAAGGCAAGCACTGTTGTCTCTTTTGAATAGACATAGACCGCCAATGCTGCTTTACACAACTGATAATATTGTGCAACCATATAAGGAGAGACTAGTTAAAAATTCGTATGCACCAAACTGAGGGTACAATGGCAGGATAATGTATGGCTATGAGCCCATCCCATCTCTTCACGAAAGAAAAATGATCAGAACACGTCCGTCAAATTTCGTTGTTTTCTCTAAAAACATTGACGTTTATGTACACATTGCTCATTCCGGACAAGTTTTGCGCAATTAAATTCCCATTGATCATGTTTCAATTCGATCTTATCGCCAACAAACTTTTGAATTGAAGCCGCTTTCGGACGCTATATGTTACACCACCTTTATAACAAGCGCAACGAGAAAATATCATATTCGATTAGACTGGATTATGTTGTGTCAAGAGATATGCCCCTAGTCGTAGACTATATACGGTTGGTACAGTTAGCTAGCTTTAACATGTTAATGGCGTCGCGGCCATAACTCAAGCTCTGGTCGTATACTCATGTATGATTTTTAAGCCACTTTCGTGGCTATATGTCACATCACCTTCATACAAAATATCAAGGAGAAATTATCATTTTGAATTAGATTGGATTATGTTTCTTGGGAATTCGGTTGTGAAAAAAGTTATCCGGAACTATATGTCCCTAGCCTTAAACTATACACGGCCATCGTACCCATTGTCATGCTAATAGCGTCACGGCTATTACTCGAACTTTGATCATATACTCATGTCTGATAAAACAACCCAACCATCGGTTGTATGCCATTGATCGCTGCATCTAGCTAAATATCCATGTATATCTGTGAGAAACTGTGAGATTGGCTTTATTTTATTTTTAGGGAAAATAGGGGGTGGGAGGAAGGGGTCATATTGGATTGCGATTCAGAAGGATTTGATGTTCATTCTAGCTTCCCACTACGACAACGTTGTCCTATTTGGTTGAGAAAATGAGCGAAAATTTACCGTACGCGATCTTAAAATGTATTTTCTGTGAGATCATGTATACGTGACAGAAACATGAAATCACAGAACCACTTTCCTCCTTGATTCAAATCAAATAGCAATGTGATTGGAATGACATAAGCCGCTGGCTACACGAACACAGCACACCGTGAGTGTCCTGGGTCTTACTTTCGTGAACAAATGTTAATATCGATTTATTTCTGTGTTTATTTCCAGCACTTTGCACAGAATCGTGCTCTAACAGTGAGAATGGAACTTCACATTGTCGCGGTGAACGTACATGTATGTGTCATAATGGAACAGCCATGTGTGACGGAGTTATGGCCAGTGTTCAACCATCCATACAGTGATCCAAGCCAGGATGACTTCCGATTTAATTCAGGAGTGATGTCAAATAGCAATATTCCCACTGAGTATGTGGTTTTAAGGCCGTATCTTTGACCCTTGTGTATAGACGATGTTGATGGATGTATAATTAAGAAGACAAACATACATGTAGCCTAGTATATATATTCACCTTCTGTACAGATATTTTTTTTATTCGTGACAATGGTTTAAAATAAACCGAACTATTGAATCACCATGTATCCATGTGTATCTTTTATTAGAGTTGTAAGTTTACTCTACTTAGTGATGTCAAGGAATTAGACGTTACTGGACACTGTTTGCAATAAAATTTACTTCAGTGTGTGCGGAAATAAAATTTGAATTTAATCGAAATTTGCGCAATTTTGGTTAATAATATAAGAAGGGTCCATTTGGTTTGTAGAGCTTGCTAAGATAACACTCGCGGCTCCGAACAATATTTTCTAATTGCGAAATTTGTAAGAGACATTAGTCAATTGTCGATAGAGTGAGGTATGGACACCAGGTGCACTCTGTCCGTTCCTCGTGGTTGTATTGTATATTTTCTCCACGTTAACGTCGTAAAAAAAACTCCGACCGAACTTATGATCTCAAGTCAGTCATAAGAGCGCACTTAACTGACGAAACATTGTTTGACGAAGGGTGGTGGTGGGAATGCGTGTGCGTGCATCCTCAGCCAGATGGGGTTCTAGGACTTTGACCTAATGTATATGTTAATTTAATAAGCTATTCAATTTCTACAGTTTAGTTTCAACACAATGAGATGGCTAAATAAACGAGTGACAAGTAGCGACTTGTATCAATAAAAGAAAACATGTATACTTCATTAAAAAGCACAACGCCAATGATTTAATTTGTTTAAACAAATTCCCAGTGACAATTAAATAATAATAAAAACAGAAAGAAGTGAAGAAGACAAAATAATTTCTCATATATTGTCTTAGTGTCATCAACGAGTTCGCTCATGTTAGCCATACATCCGTCATCCGTAGAAACAGAAGCTCGATGTGAATGATTATCTTTTCTTGCTAGCCGAGGTTGTTTCTTTGGACGGCTCGTACGTCTGCTTTCCTGTCGTCTGCTCCTCTCATTTTCCAAGTTAGAATCGTCTAACAGAGGCAGACCTAGGTGTAGGGAAGATTGGTTGGAACGGTTATTGTGAATAGATGGTACCAGATCCAACAGTGGAGATTTCTCTCAGCGGCGTCCACTCCTGATTTCCCACAAGTTTATTCCATTGAAAAATCTTAAGAAAGTCTGTACAATTCAACATTTATTCCTAGGCAGATCTTCGTCTGGGTTTCAGCTGTTGTTTTTCCAAGGAAAGGATTTCTTTGTGTCAACATTTGATAACAGCAACAAGCTATTGCCCAGAAATCCGTCATCCTGTTGGGTATTTGACCACTCAGAACTTCCGGACATGTATAAGCCGAAGTTTCAGCCACTTAATGTGTAGTATCAGAATCAATGTCTCTCCGGGCTTTCGAAAATCTGACAAAACTGTGAGACCTCGAGTATTTATCAACACGCTGCTTGGTTTGATGTTCAGATTAAAAAGTCCAAGTGAGTGAATCTGATTGGCTGCTGCATAAATATTGGCGCTGGTCCAAACAGCCATATATGCTCATCTACCACATTCCCGTGCTTGTTAGCCTGTTTAAATTACCAAACGGACAGTGGTCCAACACCATGTAAGGTTCATTATTCATAAAGAAACAGGCGTAAGGTTTTCTCACAAAGTTACTTTGACACTGCAATAACATGGATAAATCCTGTTCACTGTTGTCAGGGGCACAAGTTTTGAGAACATACCTGCCCTGGTAATTAGGAAAGGTAACAAGATCTGTCCTGCCGAACTCTCAACAGGATATAGTCTTTTTGACATTCCATCTGTTTGGATAGACGTCGTGGCAAAAATTGTTAGCAGTATAATCAACCAGTAGAGGTTTTTCATCCTGAGAGGATTTGTCAGGGGATAAGACAGGGCATCCGAGTCAGTATCATGGATAAGCTCAGGGAACTTGACCGCAGATGTGTGGCCGTTGTCAGAACATCTCTCACATTCAGTAACGTCATGTCTACCAGAGCAACAGAACCCGTGTGACAGTATCTTCTGGAGTTAGAACGTTTCCACCCTATACTGTCCCGTACATTTCCCACAACAACAACAACACTTGAGGAACATCTTCCTCACCACTTTCACAATTTCTTGACGCATTCGTCGGAATCTACGACCCATCTTGTGTCCGTTAAATAATATATACAAGCGAGATAAGCTTTACGTCAAATACAAATCTGCAGGCAGGCATAAAGATTTACATGTTACAATTGTGATGTAGCAATTGTTATGCAAGTAGAAAAGTGAACGTAGCGGATCGTCATTACATGAATCACAATGTGGTGTGTTATTATTGTGACGTGACGTCTGATGTTGATCTGTATAACGTCACATAAAGATTAGAAACATAATCTTACGCAACTTAATACTCTTAAACTTAGATATTATAATTTGTAAAACCTGGGGCAGACGAAAAAAGATGAGCACTGAGACAAGCATATTTTTTACACTTATAAATCTTAGCCATAAAATAAAAAATAAAAAAAACTGCCCGGACTGTATATACACGCGAATAGTAGGCAACATGCCAACATGTCAATTTTTGCAACCTGTGACAAACTGATTTTGTTATGATCAGATTAAACTGGATCTTCCGTAAAAATAATTTAAGCCCCCCCCCCCCCCCCCAACAAAAAAACAAACAAAAAAAACATCAACAATAAAATAAAAAAATAAAAAAAAACAAAAAAACAAAACAAACAAAACAAAAAACAAAACAAACAAAAAACAAACGCCATATAAAAGTTAAGTATAGGGGTTATGCTTGAAAACCCGGAATATAAGCGACGCGGAATGTGTTGCAGATTAATCTCAGATATACTTGAATGGACGGCCTCTTATCTCATGTTAAACCATTGCAATCGCGCTCCAATGAATATTTACATCAGGTACAATACTAAAATGAGACACTCATTCATTATTACAAAAGTATAAACCCTGTTTTCAAACATTAATGTGATCCATTCTGTTCTCGCGAGACTTGTCTTTTACGAGATCTAAGGTGTTCTGGATAATTTAAAAGCACACAAGTTTATTACTCTGGAAAATTTCGCTTTGATTGTCGCGCTGCAACAGCTACTTTCGAATTACGTCTTTTAACCCCAGCCAATCACATTGTAACTTTGTATTGACACAGTAAGTGGCCTTCTAAATCTAGCAGCATATAGGCTACATGGAGATATGCACACGCGAAGTGAGTCCCATTAAGAAGACATTCTACTGTGTAAATTATTGAACATCGATGTCTTTTTTACTGAATGATAGGACGCTTAACATACCAACCAAATGAACAAAAATACATATACTATGGGACAATAAACAATAATTTAATAAGTAATTGCGAGGCAAACAGTAATTACCGAACGAAGTCTGTCTATCTGACACTGAGGATCTACATGCATTTTACTTATCTTACTAACTTAAGCGTAGCATCCAGAGCACATGTGTGGTGACATGGTATTACTCACGGTTGGACTGTAACTAAAAACTTCTGCAAGCTGTTTCTATATACGGAGCCATAAAAGCGACACGAAAAAAATAAAATATCTCTGCAATTATCGTGAACTTCGACTTAATAACTCATTGCTTCGACTTATTAATTCTTACTTCGAGATCAAAAAAGTCGTGACCGGCTATTACTCGCGATGAGACTGTAACCAAGAACTTCAGCAAAACTGTTTATATATATACATAAAAGGGACACGAAAAAAAACCCCTCTGCAATTATCTCGTTACTTCGACTCGTTAACTCGTTACTTCGAGTTATCCTTTACAAAAAAACCTGTAGGATTTTGGTATGGAATACTATTTTTATGGAATCCTATTGGATTTTCTACATCCTTTATGATTTTATAATTATCCTATAGGTTGTTCAATTCCCATTTGATCCTACAAGATTTTTCTGTAAGAGGTTATCTCGTTACTTCAACTTATTAACGTTCAAACTCTGTCGCTATGTTTTGATTACCGATCTTTCAAAGCTGTATTGTATGATCCCGCTGGGTGCAGCTGTATAACTGGAAGGGAGAATGTGTCATCTTTTTAACTTTCTGTTCCTTCTAGAATCAAAAAAAAAATTACATGGTACCCACAGGTGTGGATTAAGCAGGCGCTTATGACATCAAGAGAGGGCACGACAGACATGGTGCTGCTTAGCGAGGGCCCACAAGAATAAAAATGAAATGAAAACAACTATATACACATAAATACAATAATAGATGTGCAATGTAAGATTAAGATTGAGGATCTGATCAAAGACTTTGCAATTGAAAAAAAAAAAAAAATAGGAGAAAACTATTTAAATATAGATAAAGTGGAAGTACAAAAATAGACATATATTATTTTCCATCTTACTGTAAGTTAGTTTCGTTTTAAAAAATATTATATCATATGGTTTATTATTATCGATATTTTGAAGTACATATATATGGGGGTATATGGGGGTACCAAAATATTTAAGTGCTTAGGGCATCTATGGGTCTTCCCCGGCCCTGGGTACCCGGAAATGGATTGAATTATGCGAACTATCGCAGATCACATGAGGTGACTTACAGGCCCAATTGCTATTATATAGTATAATTCTGAACATTTGTACAGTAAATTTGTAAACCGACATTATCACATTGTACTGCTTAGCAGGTGCTCTTTTAATATATTTTAAAAAGAAACCGTACAAATACAAGATTTTAGATTTGATGCCAGACTTTATTCCATAATTTAGTCCAACCTTACAAGAAAAGACTGGCGAGACTGCAATAAGCATTTAACTCAACCAGAGTCATTCGCGAAAAGTATGAAAAAAATAACGGTACGTTGGTGTACGGAATTAAGTACGATGGGATACAAGCAAAATAATGAATGTTCATCTATTAATGTTCTTATTTTTTAATTTCTAGGTTGGAACCTAAATCAACGTACTGGTATCTTCGTAACACTATTGTGTACAACCAGAGGTATATTAGACGTATGCAACGGCCTATTTTCCAATCTCCGCATCAATGTGATTTTAACGTTTCATGTGACGTAGGCTGCGCATAAGATCTCATGTTTCTACGATTGGCGCATAGAACATTTCAGAAATGACAGCTGAACCTTGGGTAATAGAGCTTAAGCCAAATCTACCTTTATTAAAAAAATGAAAGTATCGACGAGATCACGGTTGTTTTATTCTATACACTGTTTTATGTGTTTGACGCATACACAAAAAGTGCCTGTCTTTTTTTTTTCAACGGCTTTCCCAAGATTCTTCATCCATGTTGTTAAATTCAAAGTTCATACACTGCACGCTAGTGGGCGCTAGCCTTAAGACGTTTTATAGAAATGACCTCAATGCCGTTGATATTAGATAATTCGGTGTCATTCTGCTAGTTGATAGACTTCTGGTATAAAACATAGTCGAGCGAGTCGGAACAACAATATCGAATGTACAGGGATAGGCACTTGTGATGAGTTAATCTTGCTATCTTTGTTGTAACGTGCTTCAAAGTATCTGTACAGATCATTTCAGGTCATTGCCAGAAATAAAGAAATACCGGAAGTGATAAGTTACACCATTACTGATATATCAACGAGTACCTAAATTTGTGTATTTTCATACACAGCGTTTGATTGTGGTTGTTGTTGTGCGTTCACTGTTCTGAGCTTTTCATAGGCTTGTTCTGGAAGAGAGAAGACATGCAAATATAAAAACAAACGGAGACAATCGGTGAAAACATTAGCATAATATATAGCATATTGATAACTTTCAACTAGCTATTTGTGTAGCTGTTTTTGAATAATAGTATAGAAATTACGCAAACTCCATAAAGTACAATATTAAAATGAAACGTGACAGGATTTGAAAATTGGAAGATGGAAAGTTGCTCTATCTGGGGAGGTATATATATCCAGATTAAGTGTTATCTTTTTTGTTTTAAAACATATCGTTATGTATTACTTTCTCCCTTGAACATTTACCAACATATTGTTTACCTGGTTCCGCTGTTTCATTAGCCAGACTAACAGCATTTACGTACTCCGGATAGGATAATCTGGAACAGCAATCCATATCACAAAATTAAAAGAACATTGCTGTAATGTGACGAGATAAACAGCCAGAATTAGTCGTAAAATCATGTTTATTTGTTTGTTTGTTTTATTAGGGTTCAACGTCGTACTCAAGGGTATTTTACTTATATGAGGACGGATTGTGCACTTCACACAGTTCCTAATTACGGTGGAAAACATAGAAGAAACTTCACCCAAATCACGTTTAAACCTGTAGCGATCGTCTTAAATAATACTTACCGGTTTTCATAAATAGGTTGAGTTGTTTCATTGGAAGTCATTGTAGGAGTCTCGTAGGTGGAAGAAGCTGGAAAAGACGATGTAAATGTATCTGATGAGATCGTTTTAACCTCAACTCACATATCTGTGCAATGTACAAAACGTCTTAATTTCATGACCGCCATTTTAAGTTATACGTGTATAACAAGGTACAAAATTGAGCGCAATACCTAACTCCCAAAACGCTTCCATCCGTGCGGAGAACTATGTTTTGGTAAGAGTGGCCATTATTTGGCAAAATAATTAACAAAACGATTCGAAACACAATCTTCATCTTTATGTTACCACATTAAAGCTTTCCAAAACATTGAGACCAATCGCAGAAGCGTTATAAAAAACAACAACAACTGATTGCGTTGAAGGTGGACAGACGAGGGGCAAACTCACAGTCCCACCTGGTTGCACATGTAGGGGACTATTATCAAAAGGTTAACATGATTGAATGCAAACCATGTAAAGTCATTATATTAAATGAATATTCAAACACTTACCTCCATTATCTGAAGTACCTCCGATTTGATCGCTAGGCCTGTTAATGAATTCCAAATAAACACATATATATATATTGTAACCCAAAGGTCCCGGGTTCGAATCCCGGTGGAGGCAAGCAAATTTTTCTCTCTTCATTTTTTCAAAATATATATTGTTGTTACACCATCATAATCTCAATCACATAAAAGTTAGCTAAGTTTAAAGTCATTGACATTATTCCAAAGGTTCACTGGCTGAAGACTAATTAGTCCGAAAATTAATCACTCCCATTTTTTTGTTGAAGCTTAAAGCCAATATAAATGAGCAACACGAAAATATCACCAATTGGTTTGGCCAGTGGTCAAAAAGGGAGATAAACATGTTACTCATTAAACCGAAATTACAGGCTATTCCATTGACAACTAACAATATAATTAAATGAGGTTGGTCAGTGGTCAAAAGGGGAGATAAATGTGTACTCATATGACCAAAATTGCCACCTATACCATTGACTAACAACAGCATGGTATAGATATGCAATTAAATTGAATGGTTAGTTAATGGTATAGGTGACACTGACAGCTATATGAGTGACAGATTTATCTCCCTTTTTAGCTACTGACCAACCCTATTGATTCAGCAAGTAGTGATGTCTTCATAAATTAGTCAAAACATTGTTTGCACATGTCGGTGGATTTCATAGTTCTTTTTTATTTACACCAGACGACAATAGCCCAGGGTTTATCCCTTTATCTCAATACTTCTCAAAAAACTAATAACATTAAAAAGTAATATTTACCTCGGATGATGTTTTGTGTCGCCTATGGAAAAGAAAGTATCAGGAAACGTTAAAATGATTATAAATCAATTCAAGAGAACAACAACTGACAGCTAATATTATTATAATTCGACACGTCGCTGCAGATAACTTTCTAATTTGTTTTGTTTCGGGCGAAATAAATCCCTACGAGATTTATGTAGAGTTATGAATGTACCAGCTAAATTACCGACTAAAGAAGGAATAATTTATTTAAATATAACTATGTATAATTGTTAAAATGGCTTGTATTGTGAAAAAAAAATTGTTGACGTTACAGCGCATGATTTGAGGAAAGCAAGAACAAACTTACAGTTCAATGAAGAAATAAGTTCACGTCGACACAGAAATATGGCAACCATGATGGTCACAACGACAACGCCTGCTACCACCCCACCAGCGATGGCTCCAATAGGTGTCTCGGTTTGTGGATCGGCTGTGGATTCTGTAACATGTAAACATTGTACCTCAAGCTCACTCAACAAGGCCTTCCCTTTTCCTCATATCACGGTATGAATCAATGGCCGTAGCTGGACCAATTTAATACATAAACTATATTTCCATAGCACTAATAACAAGGACAACACATGAACAGGTCTGATTTATTAAAAACATTTGTGCAATAGTACATTGTGTATACCACATAAACATTTTAATGTCCCAAAATGCAATAAGAAGAAACAGGCCATAATAAATACATTGCATAAAACTTGATAAATGACAACAGCAACAGATGTGCAACGTTGGACGAAAGACTAAAATGCTGCGTTGGGGATGAGATAAATGCCAATCAGATACATAGTGTGATCCGCCATACATGTGTGTTCATATCGACCATTTGAATTGTGATATCATCTGATTATTCCCTTTGTGCTTAAGGTACGTGGAAACACTGACATCGATGTGACACACCTAAAACACTTGGTAGTCATTATATATAAGGTAGTTATTTCATGGTGTTTACATAATTCCATGCCTCTCACATTTATTTCAGGAAAAGTGCAACTTTTCCCAGCACTATAACACTTTCCAAGATGGTTTTCACCATTAACAAGAAAAACAGCTTCAAGGTTTAGGATTTCCATCGAGATTGGTTTATGCTATCCAATGTCCGATAACGTCTCTCCTGGTCACTTTTCCTAAGCTTAATGGAGAATGTTTGTTTATATTCACCATTGAATTGTGATACCCACGAAATGTCAGCTTTTGACATTCCGCAAACTGGTGTGTGAAAATGGTCGATCTTTAAAGGGGAAGAGATGCGGTTTTACAGTGGGTTTTGGTAGTTTTTTTTAATACCATGTTAGTAACATAACAGCCCTTAGATCAAGAAACTAATTAGAATTAAGTCAGTAATTACAATATTACAACCGGAAGTGACGTACGTGGTGCAAGTGACCCATCAAATATCGTATGCTATTCCAGTGTTAAACGTATGAATATGTCATTTCTGACAGGAATTATGCCAGTCTGCGTAGTACCTGGGTGTGAAAATTATGAATTGGTTAAAAGGAATTCGATCCGTTTCAATGTTTCCTGAGAGATTCTGTTTTTTTTATAATGCAGTGGTTGAGAGTGTGCGAAAAACATTTGTGCCATCCGATAATGAAAGGGACCTTCAGCACGAATTGACCGATTTACAGCCAACAAAAATAAGTTAAAAAAGAATGCGGCATTTTTGTATTGATTTGTACGTTTTCAGGTCATTAGATCAGACATTTCAGGTCATTACACCATGCCAAGATTTGTCTTCCGTGCGACTTGGCCTGCATATTGACTGTAAGTCTATAAGGATACGTATTCGCATCTAGGCCTACATACTGCTGTATCTACCGTTCTTTTACTTATATCTTTCTGCCTGGCTTCTAGTTCTTCTTTAAAATAATTTGGTAAAAACCTGTACGGTAATAATTCTGCCAGATAGAAAAATTCAGAAACGAAATTTACTCGGATATGATCAGTATATCGTAGCTATAAAACCGCGTGTCTTTTACTTTAAGAGAGAAAATAAAAATGTATATTGACTCCATCAATATAAAAGATATGTTAACATTTACCCCCATTCACGGTTGCTGTAAAACAAGAAGAAGTAAAACATAAGGGAAGGTGGAAACGCTAAACATTTAAAGCAGTAAACATAGAAATTATAAGAAAACAGAACGAAAAGTACCTGTTATTTGTTTTTTGTTTACAATTCGGCCATTCATAAATACCACAAGGATATATATTTTTTATTTTATCAGTAAACATTTGGTTTTTAAAAATTAACTACTTATTTTACAAATGTTGAATGATTTTAAGTCACCTTGTTTCCACAATAGATGACATATTATATTGTTTTCATTTTTTGTTTCATTTGAGTTTAACGCCGTACTTACGGTTATTACACTCACATGACGGCGTGCCAGCCCAATGGGTGATGGAAACCACCCTCGACTCCACTGGTAACTAAAAAAGACAGAACAAATAAAGGACAACCACAGGACGTTATCTAAAGACATCACAAACAGACCTACTTCACGTTGCCCCTGAGCTCTGAAAGCACCAGGCAACCGGAAGCTGCCTCCCATCCCTCCCATCCCTCCGCCGTATTATACTGCATTTAGTATGAAAATAAGTGTGCTAAAAAGAAAACGCTGTCACAAAACAGTAATTCGTTATCCATGCACTTTATATACGTAAAAAACTATAACTTTACCAACTATATTCAGTGACACTGTAATAATGGAGAAACCAATGGTATTTTTCACGATTAACAAATAAGTCTGGAAGTCCATTCGAGTCATATTGGAGATTCCCAGCTCAACCACTTGTCCCGATATTTGTACAGTCTTCTCGTAGAATGTAAAATTGTGCTTCAGATTGGTCGTTGTCATCGTGTATCTTTTTCCACCATGACTGTCTGTACCTACAAGTGGCACTGAAACATCCAAAGCTTTATACCAGACTATTCTTGTAGCTGGTGGATAAGAAACAAATCCAACACTGATCTTAGCTGTTTCACTAAGAGCTGAGAATGCCTGTGTATCTTGTGCTGGGAATTTTGGAGTAGCTGTTGGTTAAAAACATAAGTATACATGTCTGATTTATTTATATGTGATATAACAATGTTTCAGAGAGCACGGAAAAATTGTAAAAAATAAAATAAGAATTAAGCAATCAAAAATATAGTAAGTCTACGTAGTAATTCCGTTATAGACTTTAGATGTATGACAAGTTGGACACAAAAACAACAACAGATGTCCAGAAATGATTCGCAACAAGTTACAACTATGCAGAGTAGTAATGACATAATGAACATCTCAAACTTCTTTAACGTTGATTTATTATGACTACCACTGATGAGTTTAAGGTCTTGCTGGACCCCTTGGTCGATTTTCAGAACACCCGTTTTATTTAGTCTCTTGTGCAGAAGAATATAAATGTGTACCATATATATGTATTTTGAATAAATGAAGAGAGAAAAATTTGCTTGCCTCCACCGGGAATCGAACCCGGGACCTTGGGTAATTAGTATTTCTAACAATATTGCAAAATGAGTAAATGTCAACAACAAAAAATAGACTGCATTTTTCGTGGCTTATTTTTCCAAATGCAATAACGATAAGACTCAATAAATTAGGCAACCAATAAGAATAGTCCTTGAACTAGTAAACGGTGCCTCATTTTTTTTCAAATTTTGATAACGACCCCAGTCGATTTTGTTTTCTTTCTAAAAAATGAGGCACCGTTTACTAGATCGCATTGTGCTCTTTACAATAATATAAATTTGAAGTTTTTAACATGAATAGTTTTCTAGAAATACGCCTGGGAAAATGTAGAGTCTGCTTAAAACTGAAATAGGCAATTAAAGCTTTGCTGCTTGAATATATGGTCAAGGTAGAACTACATTATAGGCTCCAATTTAACTGTTTGTAATTAGAATTTTGGATAATTTTTTTCACCAACATATACTTTGAATATCTAACTTTTAAGCCAAGCAATAACAAAAAATTGGTTCATTTTGAGCCCAAGGGGTCCTGCAAGACCTTAACAAAGTAAACTAGCCTATAGTAACAGCTCCGAAGAAGGATAATGAAATCATTTTGACTCAAAGTTTCGGTTTATTGAGTTAAGAAAATACTTTGGACGGTTAAACTGGAAGACACACATAACGTCTTACATATTTGCATGAATTGTCAAACAACTGTCTTAAAATTACATAGCATTTCTGTATTAGTAAAGATCCAAATATATCATGTGGCATTGACCCAAAAATGTTATCACATGCGATTATCTTTGGGTCCATGCTAACATCTTTATGTACATTTTAAATACCTTTGCTTTGCTGTTTTGGGTTTATATGTTAACTGTGTTTGCAGTTTGTCTTGTCATGAATGTGATCAACTGCTTGGCTAATTACGTCTGTTTACATTTACATACTGTGATGTATTTTATTTTATTAATATAGGCCTACTCGCAGTAATTATATTTTGTATTTTAGTGTGAAGGGACTCTGGGGTGCTTTTTGTAACCATAAAGTACCATCTAGCTTTTTAACGCAGACTGGGAACGTTGGGATAAACCCGCGCCATCACTGTCTAACCAGGAATTCACTAGGGCGCTCTACTTTTAACCACAGTTGAAAAAACCCACCCAGTTGCATACAAATTTTAAAATGTGTGATGCAGGTCAACATTAAATGGAACATTGTTTCATTTAAGAATGATTTAACTTGTCAGCATCTTTATAATTTGTCTGTTTGAATGGGATGGCTAGTGTCCCGGTGTATTTATACATCTGTAATTTGTCTGGCTACGACCTCTGAATTTACGTCGTTTTAGCGAATATCACTACATTTCGACATTAAATATGATCCTGGTTTATGATCAAGCGGGCTGTACGTAAGGCATGGAGGTAAGCCCGCTTCCGGTTTTAATCAAATGTCTGTGATGTTTCAAAATTAAAAACCATCTTGAATCTTCCTATACCAAAAAAAATGACACATCAATGAAACTGTGTTTAATTTGTAACCTTTACGAAATAGTGGATGAGAACCATTCCATACTCCGATCGCTCGCCATGAACACATATGTAGATGGAGAAGCCGCCTCGAAACAGTGCATCTTGACAGAGATCAACAGGGCAAATAAACGTAGTATATAATCACAAAGAAAGTTTTCGTTGTGAATATATAAGCCATTTGTTTCGTTGTGAAAACTTACATGAAGTCTTTAAGGTTTATCGGATTATAACATATTGCATTTAAAATGTAGCTGTTTGTGGAAACACAACAGTAAGATCTGAATGCATGTTTCACCTTACGGTTTTGTCAACATCAGTATGCAAGCTATATAAGTTCGATTCAGCAATTAAGTTTAAACGATATCTAAAATGCATTAACATACCTCTGATCTTTATTTCAGTTCTATTTTCTTGTATCCCACCAATACCATTTCCAGCTGAACACCCGTAAAATCCCTGATCTTCAAATGTAATACCATTGATCTGTAATCGTCTTCCAGGCGAATTGTTATTCAGTGGTATTTGAATTTCACCAACATGGTGTGTCCATGTAGAATATGTGTAGGTTTGAGGCACGCCTTCTGCTTCACATATTAACACTAGGTTTAACCCTTCTGTTATATCAGTGCCATTTGGAGCAGCCACGGTCACTGTTGGAGGATCGTTTCAAATAAAATTAAAACGACATATTGATATTTAATTAAAACTAACTAGGCTCTAACTATGTTTGTAACGTGCACTATAAAATACATTAAATTGAAGAACACATAATTCATAAGATGTTCTTATTTCTAATAAAACCACTACAGTCACTCCAAACTAATATTTCGAATGATAATTCTTTATCATCCTGAGGCCTTTTGCTCGAAGCATTGTTAAATTTAATTCGCTATCAGATGACGTCACGCCATGTTGATGGTCTATCTCTAACCCGGTATTAGCGATTTAATCTGGTGTTAGCGGCTAATCGCCTTTCGAGCAACTGGCCCCTGATGAATTATGAGGCCAATAATACAGCTACAATTTTTGATAGACTCGTTTTATTCCCCCAGCGTTAAGAATATGCAGATGTTGTACGGGACAATCTTGATCAGATCTCTGAACAAAACCTAGAGAGAATCCAGATAGAAGCATGGAGGATCGTTACAGGAGTAACTCGTAGTGCATCAAATGATACGCTTTATTTGGAATCTGGTTTTGAGCCACTGACAAATTGCCGCAAAACACACCTACTAATCTTGTTTAATAAAATCATTCATAATGATACACCTAGTTATCTTTTCAAAAATCTACCGTCTTGAAGATCAGAACGTTAACCATACGCGGTGAGAAATCCAAATATCTGAACATATCAAACAATCCAAGTCAACTGAAGTTCTTAAAAAGCGTCTTTTTTTTTTTACATGTTTTTAAATTATGCTAGTGATAATCCAGCTCGTCGTTGCGGGCATAAATACGAATCTGTCGATCATTATTTCTTCAATTGTGGTAATTTTTTCAATATCAGAATTAAAATCTTATACGAAAATATGACGCTATTATAACTGTGAACACTCTACTTAATGGAATAAATGAAATGACAAAAGACGAAAATAATAAACTTGTTGATTATATGATGGAGTTCGTCACTACCTCCAAGAGGTTTTTGTAATTTGAAGGCTTTTGGTACAAATCTGTTAGCACACCTGGACATTATGTGCACATTGAGGATTCCCACTCCCCACAATGTTCTTTTTTGTGTTGTGTTTAGTTAATATTACGGTAAGGTTTTAGGAATACAGTTGGCTAGCATGTGTAAACATCAACATAACACAATTCTATGGATTTCAACTTCTATATTTATTATCGGATAACGTTTCAGTGCAGATACTAGCACCTTTCTCAAGCGTAATGACAGAGCAGAATTATGGTGGTATATATACATACATATTACAGTTCCAATAACAGTTGTAAAAACAATGAGTAATGGCTTTACAAAACAATTAATGGGATTACATCAAGGGGCCAAAAGAGAGCTAAATGGTGTGGGTAACTTTACAGGTGTCCCAGCAGGGTGGCTTAGAGTGGGTATCAGTACAGGAA
>JAQQZZ010086060.1:0-18453 GCA_030265115.1 Mopalia vespertina
GTATTTTTAACGCTCTATAGACAGTATAACATTTACAGTGTTTGGAATATTATACTATTTTAAACGCTCTATAGACAGTATAACATTTACAATGTTCGGGAGATTGTAGTGTTTTAAACGCTCTATAGAAAGTATAACATTTACAATGTTTGAGCGATTATAGTATTTTGAACGCTAAACAGTATAACATTTACAATGTTTGGAAGATTATAGTATTTTTAACGCTCTATGGACAGGATAACATTTGCAATGTTTGGAAGATTGTAGTATTTTAACCGCTCTATAGACAGTATAACATTTACAATGTTTAGGAGTTTACAGTATTTTTAACGCTCTATAGACAGTATAACATTTACAGTGTTTGGAATATTATACTATTTTAAACGCTCTATAGACAATATAACATTTACAATGTTTGGGACATTATAGTATTTTAAACGCTTTATAGACAGTATATAATTTACAATGTTTGGGAGATAACAGTATTTTAAACGTTGTATAGACGGTATTACGGTTACAATGTTTGGGAGATTATAGTATTTAACGCTCTATAGACAGTATAACATTTACAATGTTTGGAAGATTATAGTATTTTAACCGCTCTATAGAAAGTATAACATTTACAATGTTCGGGAGATTATAGTATTTTAAACGCTCTATAGTAAGTATAACATTTACAATGTTTGGGAGATCATAGTATTTTAAACGCTAGACAGTATAACATTACAATGTTTGGAAGATTATATTATTTTTAACGCTATATTGACAGTATAACATTTACAATGGTCGTGAGATTATAGTATTTTAAACGCTCTATAGAAAGTATAACATTTACAATGTTTGGGAGATTATAGTATTTTAAACGCTCTATAGACAGTATGTATAACATTTACAATGGGTCGGGAGATTTTAGTATTTTAAACGTTAGACAGTATAACATTTATTATGTTTGGGAGATTACAGTATTATAAACGTTATATGTAAAGTATAACATTTAGAATGTTTGGGAGATTATAGTATTTTAAATGCTAGACAGTATAACATTTATATAATATTAACAATTCTGCAAGTTACGTCACCAAGATACCATGTCCTGATTTAAGTACAATTAAATGCAGATCAAAATAGCTCGCCGCCTTGTGTATGTCGCTAACATATTCAGACCTTTATTTGTAATATATGTGTAAACTATTAGTTTTTTAGAAGTATTTTCTTATCATTGTGTGTATTTTTAAGTTACAACATAGTACAGAATATTAATTTATGTGTGTATTTTGATGGTATTTTGGTGTATTTAACATAAATTAAGTGAACAACATACTCCAGAATACACCGGGTAGGATATTGTAAGCGAGAAAACAAAAAGATGGAGAGCTATTTTGATCTAATTTTAATCCCAATGGATTTCGGTTTTAAGCTTGGGGTGATACAATACTCACCTAGCAGGCCTTGATTCAAATCAAACTTGGTTGTCCCGTCAATGATGAACACTGGCTTATCAACCAGATCCTGTAACCAATACAATATCTCCTGTGTGAATTGTAATATTAGCACAAGCCTTCACTTATTATAAATCTATAATTACAACTTTGCAGTAAATATCGATCATCTGTAATAAAGTATTTCTTCTGTGTGTGTGTAACACGTCGGTGTAATTTTGGTTGGCAGAAGAAGTGATAATGGCAAATCCGCTTAGACAAATCATTTTCCTCAAATCAACAAAGCGGTCTAGCAAGACCTTAAAGACAACCGAAAGACAACGCCAGTCCCGCCTGTTAAATTAACAAATTAACGGCTATGCTTACTCGAATGCAAGTGCAATACAGATGTTTGTCTTTGAAAATATGCCATAAAAATAATAAGTTTAGGTCGAAAATCAGTTGTCTTTCCCTTTAATGAAGTTCTTTTTTGTGTGGAAGTTATTTAAATGTGTTTTTAAGATAATAAAAGGTTAAAATGCTCAGTGAACAGAATTAACTCTTATTTATACTATTCATAAAGTACTTTTATGTCGCTTATACACATGTAAGTCGCTATTTATTCCGATGTCACTGAACTATGCGAACAACGTTCCACACACAATTTCAGGGATTTAGACAAATCATGACCATGCACAATATATTGGTGGCCTATCTGTAATAAATAAGCAGAGCACAATTGTAAATTTACATCGACACTAGTGGCTTAACAATTTAACAATTGCTGTAACTTAACAGTCAGCCAGTGTGTTTTTACAAATAAGAATGTGATGCAAATTCACTAGGAAATAAAACCCTAGGGGGCTTGGTCTATCCCTGTAAAAGATGATAGTTATTATCTACTGGTATAAAAGTAATTACGCATATACTTATATAGCCATATTTAATTGATTTCGTCTTGATAAGATGTAAGTATATGTATACCGATAAATACATATTTTTTATATATCATTTTCCTCTGCCATGAACCGAGTCAGTACATGAGCTGGCTTTTCAGTCGCGATTTGAATGAACACATATTTGGGCTTTATTTTAATGATCAAGTCAATTTAGTCCACTCACGAGGCCCTTCTATTTTAATAGAATGTACGGAAAGATTGGACAGGAATGCTTGCTCTAAAGTGAAGGGCTCAGCCCCACCTCACACAAAGTGAGGGGGCTCCCCCTGCCCATCTCTTCTTCCGCCCAGGAGTATTAATATTAATCTATTTATACTCGGACAAAAATCAGAGTTTGGCAATTTCCGAGTGGTTATCGAAACATGTTTCCAGACTTGCGTTCAAAGTTAGATGGTTCATTTAATGTTTATTGTTGTACGTTTATTGATGCCGCTTCACATTCATATCGTTTTCGATTGGTCTTTTAACGTTTTGTGTTTAATGTTCGAAGTAGTATTTATCGCTGTCTGTGCTACGTTTTTTCGTTTAAAGTTAGGTGGTTGATTTAATATTAGACATATAAAGTTTACAAAGCACTTTTGAGTAGTATGACTCAATTGGCCGCCCACAACAGTATAAGTAAACAACATCGCTTGCATATATTAATAAATGGAATATGCATGTGTTTGAAAAAAAAAAAATGTACATCTATAATGATTGCAAAACCGTTTTAAAATCAACGCATAGAAACTGGAAAAAGGAATACCAATATAAAATGTTCACACACAGATTGAAAGGAATACAAGAGTATATTGAAAACTGAGCTCGTACGTGTGGCCTCTTCCAGACATATCCCTTTGGTGTCAACCCCCGGTAGTTCAGCGACCGTCCGCTGGCCGGGAAATCCTTGTCCTCAAACTGCCCGACAAATTCACGTCTTCTCCAGCTGAACAGAGAATCACCGTCAACTGTGTCATGCTCACCGGGGTAATCGTATATCATTCTCTCCTCTATAAACTAACCCACAAAAGAGGTGTTAAATAGACTATAGCAACACATTTTATTGGAAAGGGCGATTGGGGTATTTAAAAGAAAATCAATTGTTTATAATTTACGAAGAATATAACAAAGCTGCGAAGACCATGCATTTAGGGCATTGAGTAACTATAAACTTTTTATTTGGCACAACATTAACCGACAAGTTGATGCATTGAGGATAATGGGTGGTTTTAATCACTCATTTGGCAGTTCAATTATCTGAATTCCAGGAGCACATATGCAGTATAAAAGACATTGACAAGATACCTGGATGTAGGCTCACACGTCGTGTTATGACACGATTTAATATGGATGGTAACTGCTCATACATTCGATATAGACTTTCTTTCTTTCACATTTGAGTTCTATTTCAGCTTTCCCTCCTTGTTCACAAGTAAGATGGTATATCTTACATACAGGTAAAGGATATTAGAAGACATGAGAAAAATATATGGACATTCACCCAGACTCTATCGAGAATCGAACAGGACTATAAACCTAAAAGACATACCTGAGCTCCACTCGACACCTGTCAAATCGTTAATTACCAACACCTTTTGTTTTTCTGCGTAGTTTGTAGGTCTGCGACTTCTGCTTGTCGTTAGATCAGATTTCTCCTATAATAATTGAGATATATATATCGTAACCAGTTTGGACGTGTATATATAGCGATCAATCCGTCTGCTGTGTTTATGGTATTTGAAAACCTACTCTTTTATTCTCAGCATATTTCGTGAATATGCCTTTTCAAAGAAAAGTCTGAATGACACAGCTGTATGTAGGTGAAGTTATGTGACAAAGAATGAATTCGTCAGAACAGCTCAACCCTTCTCTGTAAATAGCGTGGTGTACTATAATACATGGGCGGTCTTTGTGAAGAAGACCAGTTTTGCCGAGGATACGAAAGATACTGTTTCTTAGAACCATAAACTTATATTATCCATTTGGTTTTACTGTAGGCAGTTAACCTGTTAACTGTTAAGGCATGTATCACAAACATAGATTAGTAGTAGGCCTATAGAGAGGGCAACTCAGCGCGTATTAGCTATTACATAATAAGGAAGGGTTTAACGTTACCAAGTACTAATTGTTTACTAAGTAAATAGTAGTTCGGTGCCGTTTTGGAACCATACTACTATTTATGTAGACATATTTTATTGCATACAAAGAAGAATTACACGTTATTCAGTACTAAGGAGCGGGTGATGGCTCCTTAGTACATCATAAGTAAGAACTATGCGTTATGAATTACTAAGGAGAGGATGAGAGCAGCGCCCTCTACGGGACGTCACAGGTTAAGCGTGATGGCGTCGTGAGGGGTCACCGGAGTGCAAGGCAAGTGTGTCGGCTGCCCGGGATGATCCCGGACTACTGATAAAGAAGGAGTATACGTTATTCAGTACTAATATTTTTAAATTATAGACGGCTCTGTGGTCATCCGGGTCTATTGTACCTTAATGAGTACTAATGACGTGTGTATGGTGTCGTTATTATTGACATGACAGAAAACAGTGAAATTATAGATGGCGCTGGGGACAAGCTGTGGACATCCGGGTTGTTGCGTGACATGACAGAAAACAATAAAATTATAGATGGCGCTGACTAAGGAAAGGTTGATTCTAGTGCTGTCATGGGTTGGTGCGGGTGTCTTTCCCTGATGCTTTGTGTGCGGTGGACTCTCGCGAGAGTTGACGAGATGTGTCGAGAATTGACATGGGGTGCTGTGGGTCACAACAACGACATGCGGAGTGACCCCCCCTACGACTAAGGAAAGGGTTAACCCTAGTGCTGTCATGGGGTGGTGAGGGTGTCTTCCCGTGATGCTTTGCGCGCGGTGGACTCTCGGAGAGTTGACGAAATGTGACGAGATTTGACATGGAGTGCCGTGGGTCAAGACAATGACATCAGGAGTGATCTCCATTCGCTCAGCCATGGCGGACACACCGTCACACCATGTTCGCACACATGCAGAGAGTTGCACATCCGCCTACCCGAATGCTGTACGGCGACGGCGTCGTGTGGCGTTTTGCGGCGTCGTGCTTCGTTCTGTGGCGTCATGCGGCTGTCTGCGACGATGTGGGTGTGTTCCCGTGGTGCTTTGCGCGCTGTGTGGTCGTTGGGTTAGGCTTTGTTATGACAGCTTAAGGTAGGTTGTTCCTGATGATGGACGAAAGAGCGTCGGTTTATAAGTACCTAATAAGGACGGTGTTACGACTGATCATAAAGTGAGGAGCAGGCGTGAAACACCGAGTTGCTGAACAAGGATGGGTTGTCAGGGGTGTTGTGAAGGTCATGGAGTGGAACGTGCTCTCAGTGATATTAGTGTGTGTGTCACCTAACCGTTCTGAGATCGACTGCTATAAAAGACCGCTGCACAGCGAACTGTGTATTCATTTCCTTTGAACACCTGATTGAAAGAGCTGACCATGTTCACTTGCGAAAGTTGCCAAGCGGAATTTAAGGACAAAAGAAATTTGATTCGACATCAAAGAGAGTAGAAGCATCACCACCACCACTAACCTTCTGTAGAAAAAGGAGGAAGAGGAGGAAAACAAGAAGTCAGGCGATTGCATTTCGAATGCGGGAGTTGTTGGCGCTCTTTCAACAGGCCTTCCAATCTAGCTCATCACCGACGCGTGATACGTGGGGTTACCGAGACGATGGAACGAACTGCTTCACGGCGTGCTCCGATACTTCAAGAGGGTGGTAATTCGTTGTTGGCTGAGCCAGCACTACCCCAAAACGACCCTCTTCAACCGCAGATTCCACCTACGCCCGACCAACACGATATTCTATCAGGGGACATCATGGAGGTACTATATCAGCGCATTGAAGCTGATATGACGGCACCACAGTATGGCTTTGACGTACCAAATCAGCCCGTGATTTCACCACGCCAATCTACAAAAGCTACGTCAACACTATCACCAGATCGTTCACCCGACGTCTTGACTCTCCAACCGGCTGCACTGTTTGCGGATCCGAGAGAACCATCGCTTAAAGTTTTACCCGAGGACACGGACCTCACTGCCCTGCCCTGTACCGTCTGCACTGGGCTAGTATACGGCAACACTTTCAGCGTGGGCGTCGTATTCAGAACCAGTACAACTTTCGTTTTAACGGCGAGAGAGATCTTGGTCGTTTAGTGCGAAGATCAGACGATAGCCTTCAGGTTGAATTTTGTTTACGGTCTTATTCTGTGGCATCGTGAGACCAACCAGGTGCGGTATTACTACCTCAGCATCAACAACGCGCGGGTGTTACCCAGCTCGCATTTAATACAAAACAGGGCGATGTTGACAGCGCTTGTGGTGGAGAACACTGTCTCCAAGACGAACGATCTATGACCTGGGGTCATCAACAACACCCTGACACAAAATGCTTTGTGGAGCATGTGACTACATTAACAAATTACCAGGCCGCCATACAGGACCGGTCAGTTCTATTGAGATCTTTAATCACTACGATCGGACTTGTTCCAAGAGTATATCAGCTGTGATTCTGCCGTGTGGTATTCAGTGCGCAGTGGACACTTGCGATGTCATGATGCTTAACTTCATTGGGCCCACATTGTTGCCTCGGTGCAGGATTTACGAGCCTACAAAAGCCTTGTCTTGACGTTGTTTGAAGATGGTTGGGTGCATTTAGGACGTTTATTCGCGTTGAAACAATCCCGACGACGTGTGTGATCAAGCTCAACACCCTGACGGCACACGCCGCTACTACGAACACACCGTGTTACCAACGATTAATGACTTGTTACGAACCAGGATACGGCGAATAAGACACCGCTAACGGTGCTCGGTGTATTGGGGTATCTTATGTGTGCTGTCGTTGTTATGTTTGGTCGTTCGTGTTAATAGAAGCAGTTCGGCCACGCTAATCACACGTGCCGCACAGCAAGTATGGGTAGATAGAAGATGGGAACGGCCACGACAGCAACCCCGTCAGCGAGCGAGTCAACGACCACGTCAACGACGCTGGGTGGTTGTATTACAAAGCCAATAGCCCTGCGGCCAACAGCGACGTGAACGGATTATGGAAGGTGATACATGATCAAGGCGTCAACGCTCAGGTGGTGGCACGGTTGAAAGGACAGCCCACCTAAACGTTACACTGACCTGCCCGAGGGCACTTTCGACAGAATAGGGTGATCGTAGGCGGTGTCGACAGTCAATGGCAAGCGGATTTGGTGGACATGCAAAGCTTGGCCAAACAGAACGACGGTTACCGCTATCTCCTCTCCTATATCGACATCCTCTCCAAATACGCTTGGGTCATACCGACTTGCACCAAAACGGGGATTCAGCTGATCGACGCTTTTAAGACCAGCTTTGCTACAGGGCGCCAACCGCTGTATTTACAAACTGACGAAGGGACGGAATTTCTCAACAAAGGATTTCAACAGTTTTTACAACGCAGTCATGTGTTGTATTTTCACACCTGGAACAAAACGAAAGCCTCGGTGGTCGAGCGGTTTAATACTGAACACAGAAAACGTCCTGCACGGAGGTTTGTCGATGGACAAACCTCGATGAAGAGACCTCGTGATGATCGACAGGTTATGGAACGACAACCCTGGTGGACTAACAGCACAAACCTCAAACAACGTGTCGGTGTGGTGTGCATTACCCTGCTCACGTTAGGGCTGGGGACGGGCTCACTCAGTCTGGACGTGGCCTGGCTTGCGGCTGCTCGATATCCCTACAACTTGACACACCCCAACCCCCTCGAGCGCATCTACCAGATTTTCTAAGACCACAGTCGACCTCAACGTTTAGTAGACAACGCCGCGGTCGATCGACCCAGGCACACTCACCTAATAATCACCATGGTCAGGACCGTCAGCCCTGACACCAACGTCACCACCGACACCACCGAAACCCCAATCACCGTCAGCACTAACACCGACACCGTCAGCCCTTACAACAACAGCTCCAGAAGCACGCCGACGAGGTCCGGTCAAGCCCGATTGCCCTAACCCCCACTACCACCACTTTTATGGATACACGCTTTCAACACCCGTGCAGAGCCCTCGTTGCTGGGGCGACGGGGAGTTGTAGGTCGTTTTTTACTCGAGCTTTGGTTCAACACGCTTCCAGGTTGATTCACCCCACCCGGTCGGATCGTGTGGTGTTCTTGGGAATGGCAACTGCTCTACGACACGATGCCCTGGGTAGAATTTCACGATGGTTTGTCTGATCTAAAGATGTTTGACCTAAACGTCAAGACCGTCGTGGTCGTCGACGATCTCATGGCCGAGCCCGACGAGCGTGCAGCGCACTCGTTAGCAAGGGAAGTCATCACCGGAACGTGAGTGCCGTGTACATAGTACAAAACTTGTTTCACAAAGGAAAAGACCACCGCACGAGCAGCTTAAATGCGCAGTATTTAGTGGGACGTCTCGCAAATCAACCACAACTCCAAACAGATGTACCCTGGTCATACAGCCTTTGTACGTGAGAGTTTTGAGGACGCTACGTGGGAACCCCACGGGTATTTGCTGATTGTTCTGAAGCAAACAACGCCTGATCATCTCTGTTTACGATCAGGCGTTCTACCCGGGAACGAGCCGTATGTATACAAGCGGAAGATATAAAAGCCAACGTCAAACCACCACACGTCTCAGTCTTCGACACACCTACATAGCGAATGGATGGACAACATGGCAGCTCGAGTGAAGAAACATTTACCGACGTTACGTGTGTTGGCGACACGTGCCCTGATCCGTGGTAGCGACAACGGTGTACGTGCTGACGTGTCTGTGTTAGTGTACTAAAACACGTTAATTGGGAACATCCCCCTCACACAAAGTCAGAAGGTTCGATTGCAACCGTACAAAACACAGCTCGGTCTCCTGTCTCACAAAGCTGTCAGTCTCAAACGGAAACGTGCCGACGTCCAACGTGGCGGATTTTTACTCAGTGCTCTAGCGGCACCCCTCATATGCCTCGTGAGTTAGCTGTTGATCGGTAAACGTTAACACCATGCACGATGACCTCGGTAAAAAAGATGGCATTGATGGAACCTCGGTTATTGGAAGCGTTGCAACACGCCGCCACCAGCAAGGCACATGACGCATCACATGGCGGCTTAACTCACACAGCACTGTACTCTGTGAATTAACCCTGCAATGCATTATACACGCTCGATCAGGAGACGGAAGCGATATTATGACGAGCCGCCCTGTCGGATTCGGAGAAAATTCAACACTCAGCAGGCGTTGCAGCGATTTTTAACTTATCGCAATAAACTGAGCGGGATCCTACCTACACCACACCACCACTACCACCTTCAGACTCCACCATGGACCGACTGAACGGTACCACCATCATCAAACCCAGCATTAGCCCTCGCAGCACTGACAAGCGTAATTTCAACATCAGCACTATCGGCCTCAACGTCTGCATTGAGCTACAACGCGCACACTTTGTTACAACGCAGCAAGAAACCCACCACCGGATGGAACGAGACGGGGGCTTTGGTCATCGACGGTCGGGTCCTGCCTGAGACGCACATGGTGGATTTCATCAAAGACGCACTGCGAGGTCGAATATGATGTGGTGCAGGGTGTGCCACTCAAACGGGCCATGAAACGGCGCACGACTGAAGCCACCCAACATTTCATCACCCAAGCTAAACGACGGGAAGTCCCTCCAGGAGAGCAAACCCCGCGACCTGTCTACAACCTCAGCCAGCAAATCGTATACCGGGTATAAAAGGCCGGTCGGCACGACCCAGCGTCAGTCGAGCGCGAACCTCAACGAGAACACCCCGACGGATTCAACCCGATATATTCAGCTAAAAAGCATGCCGTTCGTACAACCGCCAACGTGTGATGGGATAAACAGTTAGTTTGATTTGTTGGCCATGCGACCGACACAGGGTAGTATAGTAACGAATCTGTTTGAAACATACAGCCCCGTGGCCAGCATTAGTGACGGTGGTCCTGTGGAATTACGCATTACCAACGCCGATAATGACACGTACCTGGATTTGACCAACACCTTTTTGTACGTCAAAGCGAAAATCATCAAGGGAGATGGTATGGATTTGGTGGAGGAGGATCCAGTCGCCCCCACGAACCTGTTGCTACACAGTCTATGACAGCAGGTCGACGTCAGCTTGAACGATAAGTTGGTGAGTGCCTCCACCAACATGTACCCTTACCGGGTTTACATCGAAACCTTTCTATCTTACGGACGCGAGGTGAAAGATTCGCAACTGGCCACAGCCCTCTGGTACAAAGACAAGGCGGGACAGTTCAATATCAACGACGGTGAGAACCAAGGATTTGTGCATTGCATGAGGAACACGGCAAAAATTCGTTCGATAGACATGTCTCCACACGGATATTGGGTTTCAAGACCGGTATCTCCTCAACCACGTGACCGTGCTAGTGCGACTCACCCGTGCCAAAGATGTGTTCACTTTACTCACCGGTCAAGAACAACCCGATTTCAAAGTTGTCCTGCAAGACGTACACATGCACGTTCGCAAAGTACAAATCAGCCCACCCCTCCATATCGCACACGTCAAGGTCTTCGAAAAAGCACCTGGCAAATACCCTATTCGACGCGTGCTCACCAAGTACTTTGCCAGCAAACAGCCGTCAACGAACAAAATTTGTTCCTGGGTGTGCTACGGAAACGCCTCATTGTCTGCATGGTCGATAACAGCCTTCAATGGTACAAATGGTGAAAACCCCTTTCAATTTCAACCCATGGACTTAAACTATCTGGCACTGCAAATGAACGGGACGTCAAGTTCCCTCACAGCCCCTCGCACCACGCTTCAGCGACAACTTGTATGTGTGGTCGTACTTCATGTTTGTTCACCAGAGTGGGGGAAGCCTACCGGGACGAAGGGTCTCCCGCCACGAGTTTCAAGGTGGCTACGCCTTGTTCTGTTTCGACCTATCCCCCAACTTGCACAGCGACGATGACTTTAACCCCATTCAGAAAGACGATCTCCACCTGGAGATGAACTTCCGGACCCCGCTCCCCACGACGATCAACGTGATTTGTTCCGCAGAATTTGACAACGTGATTGAAGTGGATCGCAACCGACAGATCCTGACTTTCAGACCTAAACCGATACATGATTTACACCACACAATTTCATTGGGAGTTGGACGAAGACCCCCGGACGTCGCACGTGTTTCAAGGTGTGTTACCCTGGAATCATAGACCACCCCACCCACATCCACCAGTCGGGTATATCTTGAATACGGACCCGTGTGATCGATTGGGTGGCCGTGGTCTTTGATCGTGATGGTCACGGGGAGCATTTCGATTCGTACGGATTACCCCCGTTGTCACCAGTGATCACACAGTAGTTAACCAAGGCGACACGCCGTTGGACGTGGAATACGCAGACGGTACAAAGTGACACGACGGCCGTGTGCAATCAATATTGTCTGTACTACGCCTTGTACCGAGCTCGAGACGTGCCCATGCCGCAGATCGTGGCCCTGTTTGAAGGCCCACCCCTGGAGAACGACGTGATGGTGTATGATTTTATCAGACGTGTACTCCTGGTTGATGCCCCGTTTTGGATCTCTGAACTGAATTGAACATTGTAAAGACAACAAATGGATTCAAGTGTTGGTTGTGGTCTTGGTGTTGTTGTTGAAACACATAATAAAATGTTTTAGTACTCACCAAAACTATTGGATAGTATATCGTGGTTGTCATCTGTTGGGTGTATGGGCGACTGTGCAGGTTTGGGGTCGGGTGTTAAATTATAATTGCAAATTTGGAAAGCCTCTTTCGAAAGAATTGGTAGGCTGCTGCTTTCTTCAGTCGAAGTACATACCGCTTCTCGGTAAATTAGATACTTAGGCGACACTATTTCGTCCATCATCAGGAACAACCTACCTTAAGCTGTCATAACAAAGCCTAACCCAACGACCACACAGCTAGCAAAGCATCACGGGAAGACACGTACACCGTCGCAGAACGCCGCATGACGCCACAGAACGCCGCACGACGCCGCGAAACGCCGTCGCCATACATGGACGCGGGCGGGCGGTCGTGGGGGTGGACGGGCGGAGGAGCGGACAGGTGGGCGGACGGGCGGGTGTGCGAGTGGCAAGGTCACCCCTACCACCACCAAAAGCCACCCCTGCGGGATGGGATGCGCCGTGAAAGAGACGAAGACCCTCACCCGAGAGGGACAGGCTGTCACATGCTGTGTCAGCCATGTTGATGAGGTTGAGCGAAGGGATATCACTCCTGATATCAATGTTGTGAGCCACAGCACTCTATGTCAAATCTCGTCGCATCTCGTCAACTTTCGCGAGAATCCACCGCGCTCAAAGCATCACGGGAAGACACCCACACCCCCTGATGAAAGCACTATGGTCAACCCTTCCTTAATCATAAGGGGAGGTCACTCCGCATGTCGTTAGTGTGACCCCCACAGCACCCCATGTCAAATCTCGTCACATCTCGTTAACTTTCACGAGAGTCCACCGCGCGCAACGCATCACGGGAAGACACCCACACCGACCCATGACAGCCCTAGGGTCAACCCTTCCTCAGCCAGTCGTGCGCTGTTACCCATCCGCTTCCCACTACATAATATTAAGTAACAACCCTTCCATATGATGTAATAGCAAATGCTAGCTCAAAGTCCCAGACGTCCACACCGTGTTCACAGCGCCATCTATAATTTTACCCATCCCCTTCCCACGACATGATAAGTAACAACCCTTCCTTATACGATGTAATAGCAAATGCTAGCTCAACTGCCCCGATGTCCAAAGCGTGTTCACAGCGCCATCTATAATTTTTACCTGTCCCCTTCCCACTAGATAAAAAGTAACAACCATTCCTTATGGTGTTATAGCAATGCTAGCTCAAATGCCCGCATGTACATCGCAGCACAGCGCAATCAATAATTTCATTTTTTTCTGCCCTGTCACGCAACAACCCAGATGTCCACAACGTGTTCACAGCGCCATCTATAGTTTCATTTGTTTCTGTCATGTCACGCAACAACCCGGATGTCCACAGCGTGTCCGCAGCGCCATCTATAATTTCATTGTTTTCTGTCATGTCATGCAACAACAATAACACCATACACACGTATGCACATTAATGTGCCAAAGACCCGGATGACTACAGCGCCCCCACACGCTCCTTAGTACTAAATAACATGTAATCCTTCTTTGTATGTAATAAAATATTACTACATAAAAAGTAGTCCGGTGACAAAACGGCACCGAACTACTATTTATGTAGTAAACAATTAGTACTTGGTAACGGTAAACCCTTCCTTATAATGTTATAACAAATTCGCGCCGAGTTGCTCCCTCATTCATATTACTCTTCAAATATTGTATCGATTCTTTATCCGCGTATAGTTGTTCATTTGTATGAATTCAAGCTTACATACAGTTTCTATGTGAGCAATTTGACAAACAGCCCATATATATCTCTGTTAGACTGCTATTCTATTATGTAATATACCATTTACTGAAAAAAAATAGTAAATGTATTCGGTCATTTTTATTCTGTTTATAGTTTCAATGTCCCCTGCGAGAACTATTATTGATCTAGCTACATCACTAGCTCTAAAATCTATATACGGAATGACGTTAAATTATGTCTGAACTCAATACTTTATATGTATATGTTTTTTTCAAGTTTCTTGTTATACGATTTTGAAAATTCCATGTATCTGTTTTTCTACTTTAATAAGAAAGTTAAGTCAATGTTTTTTGTGCCTTCTTGAAGACTGTTTCGATGTTGATAGTTCCATGACAGCCCGTTTACTTGTAAGGTTACATTCCGGGGTTTCTTATGACAACCATCGATAGAAATAAAATTATTCTGGTCCTTTCAATTTGAATTTAAAATGTTCATAATCTGATTGATATTGATGATCCTGTCATATTCATGCTAAAAACTACATAGACATCCAACACACGGAGCAGCAAGATGCCCTCTACTTAATGAGTTGCTTATTTAGGGGTGGGATGGGTTGGCAGGGAGTAAAACTCTAGCAAAACTTATACATGGAAGTAAGATGGGAAATAAAGGAACTAAACCCCAAAACATTCCCAAACCAACAAGGAATAACCTAATACAAAACCTTTGTAAATTTGAGTCCGTTTATTGTGAATGAGAAACAGATATGCCAAGCCAGACTACAATGAAACTATCCTTGTTTCTAATATCTGGTGTCACTCTCTCTTATAAACTGCAGGTTAGCCATAATTATTTAATGTTTAAAGACGTGCATGTACTTTAAGTCACTGGTGATACTGACAAGCTTTGATTTAGTTTATAGAAGTGCTCTTATTAAATGTTAAAACGCACCATTGTTGCAAACTCATGGAGTATGCTGCAGAATAGTTGTACATATGATTGGATACTGATTCTTAATCGAGAGCTCTGTAAATGAACACTTTTTTAAATTTGCGATATAATATTTTGTGAGATATTGCAAAAGTTCATTCGTACCTTACAAAAACAAAACGATTTTCTTGGCCTCCCCTCCCTACCCTCCTCCGTCGTGGGTGGACAAGATATATAAAATGAGTATGATTAAAACTGCCCAAAGATTTATTTTTCTTCGAAGATTATGTCCCTTAGCTCAAGAATTTGTTTCCTGCATTTTTTTCTGTCCTTGATTTCTCCGAAATAACTATATAAAAAGTAACGCTCTTTTTTCAGTGGCCGAGGACACAATAATCAATACTATTGAGGGATTTTCTTTATCCATGTCTTGCACACATGTTTGTAGCTGCTTAAACTAATTACACAAATATATATAAGCATATATTTTCAGATAATTGATATATCCTAAACATACTACGAACTCTAAGTAAGTAACTTAGACAACATATTTGACACATTTCGGACGATAAAAAAATGGAATTTTCCCTTTTAAAGATCCTTATATAGTAGTGTCGCTCACATGTATTAACATTGGCAGTGCCGTTAACCAGTGTCTCTTGTCTTCAAGCCATTTATAAAACGTTTCTTGTCCTCTGTGACTTGTGTATCTATCTATATTGATAACGTTTGAAGTCCTATTATTATTTGACTTGTAAATGTGTTTGTTTAATGGTTGCGCCCTATATGACTTGTAAACATATTCTTAGTAGGCCTATAACTAATTTGAAGACCTCCCTGTCGTGAATGACAACATTTGCTATGCAGTATGAATGCCCTGTATGATATAGATCTAGACTGATTAACGTCAAAGGTATTACACTGGTCCCTGAGCGTTTATCGACAACATCGGATGGTTCATTCTACGGGAATTAACTGACCTATACTTCATATGTATACCTATGCAATTTTTTTGTCTGTTTAAGGTGTATACTGATTAAACATTGGTTAACCTGAATGACTGGGTTATCAGTTGTTCCACCAGCGCTCATTCACTAATATGTTGTTAAACATTGTGTTCAAAGCACTCTGTGCCAGACGAAACATAATTTACGTCCAACATACTAATCCCTGGATAATTTATCAAGGAAATCGTGTTTTTCCGATGTTGTGCTACATTTCTAAACGGATAGGATAGTTTCCGGCGGTGATAGGTTAAAGCGTTAAAAACCGGTTTCATGCTCTCATCATTCCGCTCACAACACGTCACACCGCACGTGACTGCTTCGTCGCCAACACAGTCGTCACTCCCGTAATGTTACAGACATCCTATGCTTTCCAGGGTCTATTAGCTGCAAGAGAAGCTTTGCCAAATCGATGTGGAGATCTAATACAGACTAAATCTAGAGAGTTGCCGTATAGTGTTGTAACCGAGCAGTGAATGTTGACGGTGGATATCCTCTCTAAATCTCGTCTAATCCCACAGGTTGTCATGGTGGCTCGAGCTGTGTCGATTCTATCGGAACTTTCCCAGGCTCTATATGTCGTCCAGTAAAACCAAGACTTGACTTCGATTAAAACTCAAGCCCAAAAGATTCAAACTAATCTGCAACATGTTACGAAATAAAAAGGGATTTTGTATGTTTGTTTGATTGATGGTTTTGCTGTAATTTTACTTATATGACGACTTGCCAGCCCAGTCAGCGAAGGCAACCATCCGCGTCACGGACAACAAGGAATGATAAGATAAGGCAATCAAAATACACAAAGCACACACACCCCACACCAATCGGCGTAGTGTTGTCCAGATAGCTGTCTGAAAATAACCACCAAGTTCAGGTCCTCTAGATTGCGTGTACCGATTCAGCGTCAACCAGAAAAATAGTTTTAAAAGAATTTATCTATTACGGTTGTGACACTGAATATTTTTATTTAATTTATTTTAAAATATAATTTCATGAATTGTTTAAAGATTGTTGAAGTCAACGTAGGTGTATTGAAGAGTTGTAAGTCTGTATAACCTTATAGGAACACTTATTTAGTTTTAGTTTTAAGTTACAAATTGTTCTTCTATTAAAAAACACACCCGTTACATTCTGAAAGTATTTAATGAAAAGAGTGGTAAAACTATCGAGGTATCGTTTAATCTGTCAATCAGTTGGTTAATTGGGTTACCAAATAGTTTCAACATTTGGAACAACATTCCAGACAATTATCTTATGATTCCACTATGGTAGCTTTGAACTTAAGTTGTGACTTTCAGACAGTTATCAGGGTCCGTATTCATAAAGCTACTTAAGTTTTTCTTAGAGTTAAGTTAAGCTTAGCGAATTTTCAAACATCATTTTAAATATATAAACACCATTTTGCTTAACTTTGTATGGTGCTAAATAAAAGATTATAAGTGAAATTGATTACATGTCAACTTAGTTATATCACATTTAACTTTTTTCATGATCAAACGAAAAGCTGAAATTTGGCGTAATATTTCTTAACTTTAAGCTTTATGGTAACTTTCTAGTCGTTAATCTGGTTATTAAGCTTTATGGTGACTTTCTTAATAGTTATCTGGTTATTAAGATTTATGGTAACTTTCTAGACAGTTGTCTGGTTATTAAGCTTTATGGTGACTTTCTAAATAGTTATCTGGTTATTAAGATTTATGGTAACTTTCTAGACAGTTGTCTGGTTATTAAACTATGGTAACTTTCTAGACAGTTGTCTGGTTATTAAGCTTTATGGTAACTTTCTAGACAGTTGTCTGGTAATTAAACTATGGTAACTTTCTAGACAGTTGTCAGGTTATTAAACTATGGTAACTTCTGGAAAGTTGTGTGGCAATACACTATGTTGCTACTTTCCAGACAGTTATTTGATTATTAAACTTAGGCTACTTTCTAGACATTAATCTGGTTATTAAGCTTTATGGTAACTTTATGGACAGTTGTGTCATTTACTATGTTGTAACTTTCCAGACCGTTGTCTGGGTATCAAACTTTGTGAACAACTTTCTAGACTGTTACCTGATTAAAAAACACTGTGGTTATATTCTAAATTATCAGATTATTGCATTTTGTATTGTATTTTCAGACGGTCATCTGCAATAAACTTTAGGACATCTTTCCAGTTATCTGATTACTAAACTGTGTGATAACTTTTTAGACAGTTATATGATTTTTAAACTGTGTGGTTATTTTTAAACCTTTGGTGATTTTCCAGACAGTTATCTTCTTTCTAAAATGTTTGGTTACTTTCTTATATCAAATAATGTGGTTAATCGTTAAATGCTTATCAGATTTTAAGGTAGCTTTCCATACAGCTGTCTGACTATTAAACTGTGTAGTTATATTTAAAATTAAACTTATCTGATTATTGCTCTTTTGTTGTCTTTGTCCAGACTGTTACCTGATTATTAAATTCTGTGGTTATACTCCAAAAAATTATGTGATTTGTGTTAATTTGCGAACAGATATCTGGTTATTAAACTTTGTGGTTATATTCTAAACATCTGATTTGTGTTAATTTGCCAACAGATATCTGATTATTAAACTTTGTGGTTATATTCTAAACATCTGCTTTGTGTTAATTTACGAACAGATATCTGGTTATTAAACTTTGTGGTTATATTCTAAACATCTGATTTGTGTTAATTTGCGAACAGATATCTGGTTATTAAACTTTGTGGTTATATTCTAAACATCTGATTTGTGTTAA
>JAQQZZ010086071.1:0-35127 GCA_030265115.1 Mopalia vespertina
TTTTAATAAAAATCCCGAAAAACAGGGGATAATCAGCGAAAAGATGGCTCGGTGATACCTTAGAGCTGGAATCTCCTTATGAAATCTCGAGGTAGGTCCGCGAATAACGTTTAGAATGTGCTGGGGCCCTCTAGCTACGGGCAGTTTTTTTTTTATAAATAGCAATGTTGTCATTTCTTTGCACTTTAATTTTCCAACATTATGTAAACACTTCACATCTTGGTTGTGATAGTGTCAATTATTGTTGGAATACACCGCCGTCATATAAGTGAAATACCCGTATGCATGGCGTAAAACACCAATCAAATCAATCAATCAATCAATCAATCAATATACAGCGCTGGCCCTGCTAGCCTGGGTGAGATCCGAGTTGGAATCTCAGTGAAGGTAAGCACAATTGTCTTTCTCTACATTAAACATATAGGCCTATATATTCTTAAAGCATATCAGACCAACTCAACCAATAAAACACATTTGTGAGAAACTTTTCGATCAAAATAAAAACTAAGTTGCTGCCACTATTTCACTATCTCCCGTCGACAAAGATTCGCAACCTTCACCCTGATGTGAATACGTAGTTGTTCTGCCGTAGGAATCCGTAGCTCTGTCCGTCAGAACGCTGGCCAGATTCCAGAGTCCGAATCCTAGTGGAGGCAGTCAACATTTTCTTTGTTTACAAAACAAAATGTATATATGTTGTTTCTTTTTAGGTTTTTCTAAACACAATGTTCAAATAAATATCAATACTGAATATCTTGTTGGTTATATATGTTTTAATACTTTTATGCCGTGTAAATGTTCATTACCTTCTCTCGAGATGTTACCCTTAACTCGATATTAAGGTCTTTGTAGAAACTCGTAGCTGAGAGTTTATATCTAGAACATGAGATGATTCATCGATTTTAATTAATCGACATCCCTGTGTCAATATAAATATACCGTATGGTATATAATTATCATGTAGCCGTTGATTTACTAAGCTTCTGGAGCAAACGCGTAACAAGTGGTTTCCTTATATCACAGAACAGGAAATCGCCACACATATATACGTCATTTTGTTTCTCCAATTGCAGTAACTACTAAGTTTGCTTGGGTTTCTGGTGAGGTCTGTTTATCGTGCTTCTGTGAATAACCCCGTGTCGGAGAGATAACTTTTCACCCAAGCGTGCTCAAAAGAGGGTGTGGGAATAACACGGCCATATACTTTCTCACTACATGTAGGTTAGGCGTACCGCTTTTCACTATGACGTCATGCATTTGCATATTGGCTGGTTGAATATAAAAACAAAAAACAAAAACAATATATACTGCCCTAGTGCCCTGTTAATAATTCTCTCTTGCATATTTTGACACGTTTTACATAAGCTTGACATCACATTGCACTTAACAGCCCAGACACTCTAGCTTTATGCGGCAAATACGGTTATATTGTTGGTTTGATTGATGAGGCTTGAGCGTTCTTCTCAAGAGTAGTTCATTTATATATCAGGTTTCTCTCTTTGTCTTACTGGATTTAATGCCAACCGGGAGGAAACCTTGTAAAAACCACTACCGCGAATCACCTCGTGTGACTCGAACGTGTGAGGAGTAGGCTACATCTAAGGAGAATAAGTATTCCGATGCCCTATCAACACTTAACCACTGTCGCAGGACCAAATTTGACAGATGTGACTAAACGTTATTGTGGCTTTATCGCCTTGAGGTTGGTAGTCCCCTGCAACGATTTGATGGACATATGCATACACCGGTTGTATTTCCAGCGGTTAGATACACGGTAAAAGTGCGACCTTATTATTCAGGTTAAAAGCGTTGGAGTTCCACTCAGGTAGCAGATGTGACTAACCTCAAATACAAACCCTAGTTAAACAAATATAATGTTGTTCTGACCGTTCTTGTCAAGTTGAGTTTCCGGTTAGTTTATATCCAAGGGGGGTAACTCAGGTGTCAATCGGCTATAACCAACATTTTACTTCACACAATAAGGTTTTATTTGTATTATTTATAAATGCAATACTATAAAACCTTTTCTGCGTTTTTAACACCAGTTTGTTTTAAAATCATAACATTATCAAAGGGGAATTACATCTCGTTAAGCATACTGTCGGGAAATGTTTAACTCACATATAGGCCTTATTGGGTGCCAGCCTCTCTTTAAGTGGATGAAGACATAAGACAACTAGGACTCGGCGGGGAAACAACCTTTGTCGTAACATTGGAGTATTTTAGTGTTACTGGTATACCTTCAACTTATCTGTCGTGGGAACCAACTCATTATTTTCTCAATCCCTTTAGTTTGTGTAGTTTTTATCGTCTCAAAAACATTGAGCCCTAGCCACTAGTTCAAGTAAAGTATCGTTATTAAAGGTTTGAAGAGACTACGTATATACACGGGTTCCAGCCTTCGTAGAATAAACATAGAACCCTATGTTGTTAACGTCAAGACTTGATTAACTGGCTTAAGTTGCATTCAGAAACTGGGATGATAATACAACAAGCAATACTTTATGGATTTTCAACTTATTGGGACGCAGCATTGCGTGTCAATATTCCAGAAGTTGAAAATCTATAAAATCGTGTTTGTAATGTTAACATAAAGAACCCTTTTTATTTCATAACTACAATCTATCAACATGATGCTCGCTTCTACATATCACAAAATCAGTGATCAATCACGAAACAATGATGGAAAAAGGTTTGAACTATAGGTTTTAGTTATCATATTGTGTTATGATTGTATTGCAGATAATTTGTATTCGTCAATATCCCGCCATCACCTTCATTTAACAACATTCCATGGAATCCATGGGAAATGTTCGAGTTATAATACCTTGGATGTAAGCACTGGTGTCTATCTGACCCTTTATTTGGGAGTGATTAAACTCAGGTCAGTGTAGTGTACTAAAGGTATCTTTAATAATAATATGAGTCAATAAGTTTGGTGTGCCATTAAACTTCTTTATATGGGCCCGCGGCCTAGGAATAGTGGTTTGCGAGTGCGCTTACTAATCCTGCTTCGATGTACCGCTTACGGGATCGAATCCGTCTGTCAACCCTCCGGTATATGAGTGAGTCACACGATGTGTCTCCGGCAATTGGGGTTGGTTATTATGAGGATTCTTGCCGGTTTTCCTCCGCAATAAGGCAAGGAACAGTGGGAAGTGGACAATCGGTCGTCATATAAGTAAAATACACTTGAGTGCTACGTTAAACCTCAATCAATCAAACAAACAAATCTTTGTATGGTTAAAATCTGCGATTAGCAACAAAACATTTTCACACGCACCACGCGAAACCATGGCAATTTCAGGCGACGCCGTATATCAGTTATGGGGACAAGTTTAAAACATAAAATGTCTCAATGTGGTGACATTGAAGATGGGGTGTAAACTTTAAAAGTGTTTTTTAATTATATTATAAAAACCTACGCTACATCGTTTTTTCTCCACGTTAGCTGCAGAAGTATGAATGACTCTCTCTTCTCTATAACTGAATTGGATAATTTCTACAGCGCGTGCGACATGCCGAAGCCGCTCCCAAATGACATCTAAGTTAAGGGTTATATTAAACGGGCCTTTCGTCACGTGTTCGCTATAAAAAAACCCGAAAAATAAAAAACGTAGAAAGTCCCTGGTGTGTTGAATGTGTGTAATAGGATTGAAATAACGACTTCTCTTCCGCCATGTGGTAACTTTAAGTGAAGTGGGATGAGTTAACTCCGGACAATCCTCAATTTAGCGAAATCCTTATTTTTTTTAACTAAACGTCAAATAAATATCGAAGCAATAAAATGCCATCTTTTGAACGTTCTGTGTGAGTATGTTAAATTTTCCTGGGGATAAATGGAAACGGTCTTTAATGGTATGTGTTAATGACAGCCGCGGAACCCGCACTGTTAGCAGAAGATAATGCATCGTCAAATAATTGGTACGGTGTATAAATAGTATAACAACAAGGAGAAACGAAGGCATTGGTTCATATTTACTGTTTTTAAAACACAAGGCGGGAATAGAGCTCTGAGTTGTCTCCTCTTAATGCATATAAATATATCAATATCGAATGAAATAACTGAACTTTTGAATTCTGCGGTGAATTTAAATAAATTAGAACAATCAAACTGGAATAATACTTCACAAATAGACTGACATAAATCCGCAAACATTAACATGGATATAATAGTACTTGTCAACTAGAATTAACTTGCGTATGTTATTGGTATCAGTCTAACAAATATCAACTGATGTTAATACCCTGGATAAACTTGTTGTCTGGGATAACTCGAACATGTGAGCTCAGCTTGCCAAGGCAAGGGCCAAAAAGTTTCAGACCAGACTTACCCTTTTCACCCTTGCCAAAGAAGCCGACAAGAACGTGGCAAACTTTTCATTGTACTATTAACGAAGTGATCAGCGAGAAAAGCTCCTATGTGAGCTAGTGTTAATCGTTAGAAAACCGATGTTAAATAAAGAATATTCTAGCCAATCAGAAAGCCGCTAACTCTCAAATGACAATGATTTCCAATTGTACCTTCTATTGGAAATAAACGTATCCTTTCCGTTGATAACATTTTTGTCGCTTCAGTTAGATTGCTTCTAACCCTCGAAAGAGCAAAGTCTCAGTTAGGTTATCGTAGGTTGTGTTTCACAGTTTGTAATTTTGGTTGTGGAAAGCAGGAATGTTCCAATCTGATTGTCTGGAAGTAAAGGGACGCAACTCGAAATAAGCATTTGGGCGCCTCTGTCCACTCAGCTGTATCTTGTTGGCGGGCAAGTCGGACATCTGGGCAGCTGGGAAGGTCTGCCAGGTATTTACTCGAATATACTCGTAGTTTGTCTCGGACCTTTGAACTGTGGTTGAATCTGCAGATATGTCATTGGCCTAGATGCAAAATGGCACAACTCACATACACTCTTAGAAAAAATGGTTTGTTGAGGGTTCTTTAGAAAAGAGGATGGTTCTATATGGACAAATTTAAACAAAATCGGTTATTTGATATAAGAAAAAGGGAAAAATACTTGGAACAGTTGCTGTGAGGGTTACATAAAGAACTTTAAAGAGTTCCACTTGAGCCATATTTTTCTACGAGTGTATGTAAACTTGGATACCCGTGCACATATCATCTGGGAGAGACTCGCTTGGATAACTTTGAGGTCTACATGTGAACTGGGATAACTTGTACATTTGAACTGTGACAGTCTCGCACATATCAAGAGATGCTCTCGTGAATGAACTCGTGCATGTGAATTGTGATAAGTTGCATATATGGACTTCGGTATTCTTGTACATGTCAACTTGGATGGACTCGCAGATCATACCTTTGATGAACTCTTACATATACATTTTGATCAACCTGCACCCATTTTTGAACTGTGATAAATTCCCACGTGGGAACTGGGGTAAACTCATTCACAGGAAATTACAGTAATTTTCTGATAGGACTGTGATGAATATAAACATGCGAACTGGGATGAACGTGACTCGGTTAGCTGGGGTAGCTCTGGATGTTTTAACTGAGCGGGATAAATTAAAACTGGTGAAATTATAGTGAACCTCGATTATGTCAACTATACAAGCTTGCAACTGTTGACTTGCCCATGTGAGTATTTCAACTGAGACGAAAAACAAAGTTGAACTGGGTTAAACTGAAAATTGAACTGTGAACTTAGAAAACGGGATGAAATGAACTGTGTTGAAGTCAAACTTCGAAACTTAAATAAATGCGCACATGTGAAGTTGGATCATCTGACATGTAATGCACACATAAATAAATTACTCAGAAGATGTAAACTAGAAAGATGCCAAAATATAGCCGATTCGTGGAAATGTAGTTACACGGAATTATGGAAATATATATGCACAAAAAAGACACCCTTTTGTCCGTGGTCATGCGGTCAGATAATGACCTTAACCTAACACCAAGGCTATTTCGCAAAATGATGTAGACCATAGCCAATCACTGAAAGCCATTTCCATGTCTCCTTTGATTTCGGCCAACTGGTCTAAGATGTCGTCTGCTTCCGCTCGGCTGTGCCTTCATCTATAGTTCTGTACTCAATATTGTTTTATTATTGTTTACCAAATGCATGTCATCATACAACACTCAAAATGCGTTTTTATTTGGTCTAGACTGAGCTCTGAAGACTCACAAGCGTCATTAAGACCTCGGCTTCTGGCCTCGATGAAATTGTGGGTCTGAATATATAGGCCTCATCAAAAAGTCAGAACTGTCTATATTATGGCTCAGATCTAGCTAGAAATCAAGGTAATGTGTCCGTGCTTTCTGTAGAGAAAGCAACTTCTCGAGACAAGGTGTGTCCTGACGTGAAACTCTATTCCACACCTTGTCACACTTGGGCCATATTTGTAGTCAAACAAGGAGGAGTTATCCATCTTAGTTCGAGTAATCGCCAATGTGCAGCAGCCTGTAACCATGTTGCCTTATACTACTCTGCAATAGACCCGAACAATGAAATACATTAAAATCCCATTAACAAAGTAAGGAAAAAATTTCATCATGCCGCTGTAACAGACAACCAAGAATACGCATAATTAGGGCCAGTCATCGAAAAGAATATCGTCTTTCTCTGCCGTTTACCATGATATTTCTGCAGAGGCGTTACATTGTTTGAAAAGTGGCTGATGGATTTGATTGGCTTCTTCGTTTTTTTCAATTTGTTTTGATCTTTGTCTGACCGTCGCAACGGGGTAAGTGTACGTGGCAAGGCTTAAGACAGAACTTCGTGGAGACATCAGACTTGCCTAGGGAAGATGTAGAGAAAGACTCGCAGCCTTCCCTTGTGTGAACATCTGGGGTCGCTAGGCCGTGAGAGTCGGTTAGAGTGATGTTCCGCTCAGATTACCGGGTTCGAATCCAGCTGGATACAAGCAAGCGTTCTTTCTCTAATATATCTCGGTTCAAACATGGTTTTGTATAAGAGTGATACAATATTTACAAGTTGGTTGTTTGGTTAATTGAAACTTTTCTCATCGGGGGTTTAGGTTCCTGGCATCTTTGTGAGAAAACTATCAGCTGATTTTGTGGTATTTGTTGAGAGCTTATCAACAGCCTGTCGGTATAACTGACTTCTGTATATCATTTGACGGAGCTGTTATGTAAACTTAACAGACTACTGACGATTACCGCCCTCATGGTGAAGGCACGATGGTGCGTATAACCCGTGTTAAAAATCAATATAGCTTTTAGTCCAGTTTACTATCACACTGCATCGTTCAATCAAAGACAGGTGATGTATCGGTAGAAGATCAAATAAAGAGATTACTACTCTTGTATAAGACAAACACACGTCAAGCAGATCTCTAACAATCGAGAAAGAAGCCAACTTATATATATCCTTTCACATAATTACCAAACATTCTTCATTAACACAGAATACAGTTAAGATATAGAATAGCATAACGCTATTGGTTAGAACAAACGTGTACAGATTCTTATATATAAACTATACCAATATTAAGGCATTTAATATGTCCAACTATACTTTCAGCTACTTCTGAACACAAATGTGACGAATACTACAGTTTCTAATTCGTGTGTATTGCTATATATGTAGGGCCTGTAAGTCCAGTCTTGTGATCTGCGATATTTCTCGTAATTCCCTCCACTTCCGGGTACCGCCTACATTCTTTCTAGTTTTATAGAATGAACACAAGTTCAAAAGAGGAAAATTCTCTCTTCCAGCCCTACAGCTGCACCAGCGACAACTAACAATACAACTGTGGAAGATCTGTATTCAAAACACAGCGGCAGAGTTTGAACGAGGTATCCGGAAGTGAAGTAGAAGAGGACAAGACTTACAAGCCGTATACATCTGCAATTTCGAGATTGGCTTTCACGCACTTTCTCACGTTACTTGTCATATACAGGCAGTCAGTCAGCGTGTTATCTTTGATGTCACGTGGTGTTTTACTTAGAATAAATGATAATAAAGCCAATAGTGCACCGTAATGGCAATTTCGGGGTTGTTCAGCCGGAAGCTTTTGTAGCGCCTGTTAGCCAGAAACCCGAATTCGAATCCCGGGTTATTCAAGTAAAATTGTCTTTCTCTACAATACAAATATATATACCTGCATAGTGTGTTACTTGAAATAGTAATTGTCCTCGAAATGGAATCTTAGTAGGTCAGAAAATAGCGATAAAAAGTCTATAAAAATATAATACCGTATAAGTTTTTAATCTTTGAGGTTGTTGCATTTGTGGTTGAGTTGACATTCTTAGATAATCGCATACATTAAAACTGTAAATAAATTATTGTACTGAATAACCCAAGCTCTTCTGTTGATTAATCAACTTAAATGATCAACATACTGACTTTGAAACATTTCTGTATAAGAAACGGCTGGAAATTATCTGATTTGTAGGATGGTCACGTCAACCGATCTTCTGTAGGCCTACTTTATAGGAACCTGGCATATGGTCAAGACAAACACACAGGAGAATTGGGATGCCAGTTTAATAATGAAAGAGATTAGATGTTGTCTGGAGAGAGGCTAGTCTTTCCTGACATTAACTGCCGTTTTCTCTAAATGGTTATATGTATGGCATACCCAATGACCCATGTCCCTCTCTGACTCATTGTTGTTTCTTTCCTGTTGATGCTAATGAGCATGGATTCTAACAAAAACACACATAATGATATGTCTGGACTTAGAGTCAATATCATGGATTAGGGCTTGATTTTTCAACCCGCTGAAGAGTTCAATTTTTGTTTCTTAAAAAGGGAGAAAATAAAACAAAATGAAGATATAGATAGCACAGATCTGTTCTTCTTTATCTGAAAATATTAATTATGAATTTGTGTGAATTTCTTTGTGTGGTATTTTGTTTTCTGTACCTTTAATAAAAGTTATACGGATAACGCTTGATAGACAGGTACATGCAGTTTTTGACAGACAGCTCCGCACCCCCAGAAATGTATCAATTGTCTTTTTACCTATTCCGAGTCAAAACCTTGACTGACCGGAATAATTATAATAATTATTATTATCACTCTTATCAGTTCAGCAGAGTAGCACTTGATTGTGTCGAGGCCAAATGTGTTATTTTGTCTTTATTGAAGAAACAAGCCAGTACCCCATTCCTATATACAAATAAAGCAGGAAAGGTGTTGTGACAATACAATCCGGACATAAATAAAGAATAAGGTAACATCTGTGCTAACTTAAAAGTACATGTAGAACTTCTGAAATAAAGTGAGCTATGTTTGTTAATTGCCATTTACCAGCAGAATTCAACAATGCTGTAATTTTCTTAACAGTTGGGATTCGGGACCAAAGATACTTGTTGGAAAGCAAAAAATAGATATTTATCGTCAAACTTCTGATTCTCATACTTCTAATTTTCTCATTTGAATCAATATTTTCGTATACCTACAGCGGAATCTACAAAATTAATTTCGGTCTTATCACTAAAGAATAATTAATAAAAATGAAAGTATCAAATAAAAGTTCGAACCAAATATTTATTAAGACTATCTCTTAAATGTGTAAGGAATCTTTACACCGAATACAGTATTATCCCGGCGTATTAAAAAGATATGCATAACCATTATCTCTTAGCAGCTGGGTAATCTCAAATATCGTATAAACTGAACAGTCCATTGGTTAATATAAAGATTTTGGCTGCTTAAACGATAAAGCAGGTTCACATTTGTTTCGACTTCTAATAAATTCTAGCACTATGCCAGTACCGCTAAGGTGGATAAAGGTAGAAATCCACGTGTGACATGTGATTTAGAAGTCTGCAAAAAATTAAAAACCGTATCACTGCACTGTTTCTATTACTAATTCACCAAACAGTAAAATAAATCAAAAACGAAATATTCATTTGTATTAAGGATATCACCATGTAGTTGAATACCTCGAGTTACCACAGTGAATAAAATAATATTTAATAGATATGGCACTGCACCCACTATTTCAGTGTACTTTAAGCGATATTTATCCCAAGTTTAACATCATAGTTTGCCTTGTATCTGTGTTCTGTTGTGAGTTACAGTTTTACTTCTACACAACACTCATCATAGCCGTGCCACTGACCACGCTGATTGTCAACATAGTCCTCAGCCGAATTTTAACCAATCGCCTACCAGCTCTTTGTGAATAAATTATATTTCCGGTGTGGCATTACGTAACCCCAATCCACTGCCTTTATGTACAGCTACGTCATTTACCGGATGCACCATTATGCACTGCTTTTTTATGATACCAGGTGTTGTTTCAGCTCAGTGAACATTTCGGACATTATTTGTTTCTTATTGTAAACCTTTGCCTCTAAGCTGTAAAATTATGGTCCATTTATGAAAGAAACGTATGGTGCTTTTTTTATTTTTTATCTGTTGGCCACATTCTGTCGATACTGGTATGGGTTAATCAACTTTTATTATCCTTTAACTCTGTTCATGTGGTCAGAATCATGTCCCATCCGTGTCCTCGGATATTTTCGTTGGGAGAGAGGTTGATAATTAACGTATGGTGGCCAACTGTATGTATGACATTTGTGAAGGTGTTATTTGAAATAACTGTTCATATGTTACTGCGTTCATTAATCATTCTGTAAACAACATATCAGAAGGCCACAATTTCAGTAACTTTGGAAGTTTCAGGCTTGCTACGATGTCTAATGTAAAGTATTCCTTGCCGAAAACAATGCTTTTAATTATTGAACCGAACATTGTATGTTTGCAAGGAATTCATCTATAGGGTTTTTACAAGTTCTTGTCGATCCTTTTAGTGATAAGCTGAGGAGTATTCGTAGTAATAAAATAGATGAAGAAAGAGTTACACAGGACTTTATTCCAAAGAAATAAAAGTATTTCAAAGGTCTGCTGAGTTTTACGTAATAATTTTGAGGACGAATGACAAACTCGATAAAGATTAAGCCCTTACACTAAAATCCTGTAGGATCCTATAGGATGGAATTGTATAGGATCCTATAGGATGGAATTGTATAGGATCCTATAGGATGGAATTGTATAGGATCCTATAGGATGGGATTGTATAGGATCCTATAGGATGGAATTGTATAGGATCCTATAGGATGGAATCGTATAGGATCCTATAAGATTTTTCTATAGGATCCTATAGTATTTTCAAATGGATGTCCAAAATCCTATATGATCCTTTATGGCTTTTCTGTAAGAAAGATACAGACTGATACTTTATTCTACAAACGTAATAGTTTGCCCAGCTGTTAGATAATTACACAATAACATCAGCTTTACGTGAATTAGTAATGATTTTATTTGCAAATAAAGAATTTTATACAGATTTATGATTAAACTATAGTATTTTCATAATGGTGTTTTGGTTGTACCTTTTTTACGTGGTGTATCTGTGATAACTGAAAATCTTTGAGTTTTCTTGTAATGAAATTTACTAAATTGTTAGGCATCAGGTCGAATTGTCTTCCAACAGGCGAGTAAAATTCACATCGAAGATCAATTCACCATAAATACAGATTGTCTGCCGTTTAAATAAAACATCAAGAAGTCTTATTAGCCATATGATTGAACTAGTTAATAAAATTAACAAATGTCCACTTGGCTGGTTTTGTCAAAACTAATAAAGAAAGTTAAGGAAGAATCTTGTGGATATAATAAGGGTTAAAACCAACGAGGCACACAACCCTGCCTCATGCCATTGTCTGGTCGTGTGCTGGCGACTAGGCAAACCTACAACTCGGAGTTTGTGCCAAGCTACTTTGTCGCTGGATTATGCAGCCCAAGAATATATCATAATAAACCTGTTTAATAGGAGAAGTGTCGTGTTCCAGGACGTTGGGAAAGGTGTTAGTAATGGCCGAGAATTAATTGAAGTGGACACCCTCTGTGAGGCGTTGACACATTGCCCTAGTTTTATTTTTGCCTCAGTCACTAAATGTCGGCAAAATCTCACGGGTTTGTCGTGGAACGTGAAGCAATAAAGATTCGCTTACTTAGTTGTAGATAATGCTGTGGATTTATGTAACTGTCGAATGTCGTTCTGACGTATACTTCAGAAAGAATATCGTTCAGCAAAATATCTCGTGTTTTTCTTTGAACGTGATATTAAGTAAAACTATATAAAAAAGAATAGGTTACTCAGTTGTATTTAATGCTGTAAGACTATTTAACTGTCTAATGGCGTATTGACGGATACTTAAGGAAGTAAATTGTTCCACAAAATATCGCGTGGTTTTCTTTGAACGGGAAGTTTAATAAAACAAAAGAAAAAAGTAAGATACACAGCGGTATTTAATGCTGTCCAATGTCGTTCTGACGTATAATTTAGGAAGTATATCGTTTAGTCTAGAAAGTGTTGAAATGGTTCTAAACAGCGTTTAACTGTCTTTCAGTTATTGTACTTTGTTAGCTAGATTTGTCGAACAAAAAATATTGTTTTCATAGACTTATTGTTGAATAAGTCTATGAAAACAATATTTTTAGTGCAAAACCCTATACTCTGTCCTGGCGTCTGGCAAGTTTACAAGTCCGGACAAGGTTATATTTGACCCGAGGTCCCATGTATCAGCAAACTTGTTGTATCTGGATTTGTGGCAAAGTTTCCTTGTTGAAAACGGTTTTTGCCAAATACGTAGTCGTAATACGTACTTGATTGTATTTCGTCTAATTGCAGTAACAACAAGCAGCGATTACTGACGGGTCTATATCACATGCTTCTGACAGATTGTTATTCATCAAGGCGTTATCAATCCAAAGTGTTTAAATAAGAGCATAACACAACTTTTCGCTACTTTCTAACCGAAGGTACCCGTCCTCGCCAGTGTTCTCAAATGTAAGGTTATGGATTTTGCTCATGGCAAACCAAAAATTGAATAAACAAAAAGGGCCGAGTGCACATTGAGTCTTGGCCAACTTGGTTCTTTATCATGCAAGTATTGTATGGGATACTATGCATTTTAAAATGTTGGATTTAAACTATTACAAATTAATGTGGTGTGCCTTAACGTGTCTTAATAAACAGTGTTTCGTTAACAGCTTAAACACTTTATCCATTTCGCTGTAAGTATGGACAATACAGTGATATTTGATACCAGATAGAAGTGTGACACAAACATTGTGACTGTGTAGCCCTAAGTTTCTTTTCCACATGCTGCAATTTTGAGATTTTGTTGATAAACATCTGCAGGTTGAACTTACTAGTGATTAAAGAAAGAAACATGAAGTTACATTTGACAAATTTGTGTTGATGCCGTGTGAAAATTATGACCTAGTGTGAGCAATATCTAGGTTAAAGTGCGTGAGTTAAACTTTGGGCGGGGAGACGATATGATTAACTATTATTTAAGCGATTTTGAGGTTGTTTTGACGGTTCTCGTCAGGTTTAATTTCCGGTTAGTTTGAACAAGGAGTGGTAGCTTTGGTGTTAAACACTTATAACTATAAAGAGAAAATAATTTTTAAAGTAAGCTTATTTATATTCCCGTTCGTCAGCAATCACCAACATTATCTGCACTTGTGAGAACAGTTCATTGTAAAATGACGCCATTATCAAAAGTTAAACATAACATTTACTCTTGTCTCGCAAGACGATGCGATTTACCACTACTACCTTTGTTGTACAAATGTACAATTTCTTAGGAAAAAGGAAATAGAAGCTTATTCTCAAAAGGTACAACATGTTAAATTTGTGGTACTCGTTTTTACTTATGTTAAACAAGGTAGGTGTTTCACAGGTGCAAAAAAGTATTGTTCCACGTATGTTTGTTTGATTGGGGTTTAACGCCGTACTTAGTTTACTTCACTCACATGACGGCGCCACTGACAACAAACAAAGACAAAACAGGACAGATACACGACAACCACAGTACGTAATACAAAGACATCACAAACAGATCGGCTTCATGTTGCCCCTTAACTCTGAGAGCACTAGGGCAACAGGAAAATCCCTTAACGTTTCAAACATCAGAAATAATTGGCGTTACTGAGAAAAAAGTTATCACCAGTAAAACAATAAGATTTGCGCCTACGATAAACTTTTTTGTTCCAGTCTGAATTGCACTTAGTACTATATTCAAAAGCTAGAAAATGGCATCAAGTATACAGTGTAATATATCCGTCAAAGCAAGATTATGTGAAATCTTCAATTAATATTGATTGATACCATATATAAACAAACTAGTTCCGATTATATTTAATTCTACAATGTGAAAATTTCATAAAAAAATAAAAGGTGTTTAAACATTTCTGGTTTACTATCTTAAAATACGGCCAAGCCATGCACTAACTTCACGAAACTTTTACAATATTGATTATATTTATTATTTGATTTTGATTACATAGCAGATTTGCGATTTGATTTACCAAACAAAATATGAGAGAAAGTTATTATCTTAATTCTTTACATTTGAGTTTTCTAGTCTTAATCCGCCCTGCCATGGAGACATTGTGTATGAAATTAAATGAAAGCCATAGATTTGGTTCCAATGTGTGTAAGGAGCTGCGTCCAACTGGTCAGTAAGTTGTGAGTTATATAACTCGTACTATACTGACTCAAGTTAATGTACTGTAGCCAATTGCTTCCGTATACAAACCCTTTTAAAAAACTACCATGGTGTACCACGGACTAACCATTGAATGAGGTCAATATACCATGGTATACCATGGTTTTAAAATGGTAATTTAGCCTACACTATGGCACTTTTTCATAAGGGAATACACACAATCTATCACACAACCATCGTCGGTTGTTGTATATTGGAACGTTGCTATGTAATACCATTCATCACTACATTAAACCGTATATAAATAAATATAGCGACGACGTTAAAATGCCACCTTTTGACGTTTTTGATGATTTTGTAAAGTTGTCTATGTAATATACAGAAGCCGGTTTTAATGGTATGCATTTCTGACAAGCCCGATGAAGCAACAGTGTTAGCAGAAGATAATATTGTGCTCTGGTTAACAATTTAAGCTGACAAGTTGTCAGATTAAATGAGCTTTTACGACAGAGTGCTTAATTCAACGACAAGGAAGAATCAAGGCATTGATTCATGTTTCCTGTTTTGAAAGTCAAGACAGGAACATGTAAGTCTTAAACATGTCCGTCTCATTGTATATTTTTATTGTAGAGAAAGACGAGTTTGCATGTCTCTACGAGAAGAAGAAGATATCTCAAAGAAACGTCATCAGACGGATGTAGCGAGTGACGAAGTAGTGCCATACTTCACTCCATATATCAGCACCCAAGTTATCTATCAACAATCAACACAATTTGATTCATGTATTGCACTGTATATGACCAAGTTCGCTTAAAGCGATGCTCCTGGCTGCAATAACCCCTACATCCCTTGCAAGGTTACCATTAAACCTACTTAAATATGATGTCGACATCGTTTCTTCATCTTATAAAATCACCCGAGGGTTACAAGTATACATATCTACAACCCCTAGTAGCTGACATTTTGGGCGTGGCCAACCCTGTTCATGACGTCACGCGACTTACACTGTCAAAGGTAAACCCTACTATAAACAGTCGACTCTATAGGTCTATACAGCTGTTACGCCTATGCTATTCGCTGGAAGTATTTGTCTGAAGTACGTTTGGGCGTAAGCATCAGTTTCATCGACAATTCGGTTGATAGGAAAATGTTGTACCATAGAAAACAGATATATGTCGCAAAGTGTTAATGTAATCGCCATTATCAAGTTCTCTATCTAGACCATGAGTTTATATACCTCCAACGACCAATGCCATTTAAGCATTGTATTTTTATAGAAAGCAACAGTACACATATCGCCCAGTTAGCATGTACGCCCACAGCAAAATGTCATTTAGATAAGTCTTCACTTGATAAGAGGCTAGTGAAAACTTGGGTAGTTTCTTGTCAGAAACACTTCGCCAAAATTTGAAACAAAGTTGCAGACTGATAATGGCCGCCTTGAACGATCTTGACACGACTGATAAAAGCGCCACATCACGTGTAAACCTCACACAGTACAATTCCTGCTCAATTATAGATCACAGATTACAACCGTTCCATGACTCTGTTTATCTGTCGAATCTCTTTCTGAAGAATTCTTTAGTACAATATAAATTAGTTTGGATAGCGTGTGAATGTTAACATGTTGCAATTAGCGTTTAACTGTCTTTCGATTGTTAATCAGGACTTGTTAAACAAAAACACAGGTTGGCAAGTCTTATATAATGGTGAAAAACATGCGTAGTTACTTGCATTGTGATCGGCTTAACCTCGATAGATGCTCGTTACTGTGGTATCGACACCACATTCTGTAGTGATAGCTGTATGCATTATGTAACCATCAAGTACCATCTAGCTTTTCAACGCAGACTTCAATTTTGGGATAATCCAGCGCAATCACTATTTTACAAGGAAGTCGCGAGCTATACTTTTAGCCACAGTTACGAAAAATTCCAGCGGCGTAAAAATTTAAAACTGTGCAATGTGGGAATAACTTTGTTATTTAAGAAAAAAAAAATTTTTTTAGTATCTTTAACAAAAAATTGCATTGATCTACAGCAGAATTACATCATAACATAGTCCCGGTATATTTATAAGGCTGTAATTTGCCTGGCGACGACCGCACAATTTTCGGTAATTAACCGAATATCACTACATTCAAAATGGTTCTGGTTTATGACCAAGCGGTCTATATGCAAGTTATGGAGGTAAGACGGCGACGTTTTTAATCAAATGGAACTTTGTGCCTAACGTATATGTAGCTTTACATAGAGACATGGTCATTTGAGAGTGTGGGGGAACATCATGACATATTTTTTGTCACTACGTAATGACCGAAAGAAGTCCGGTTTGAGCTGCTACGTGATGGATTGCGACAAAAGTTGCAAATTAACCAACAGTACATTGCTTATTGCTCTAGTTTAGTTGTTTGCCAAGACACGTCTGTCTCAACTATTCTGTAGTTTGACTTGTATAAACATTTCAAACAGTTAAAAGTTGATTCGCTGTACATGGAATGTGTATAATTTAACTGCGTTCTACATTTTCAAAAGATCTGATCGCACTGAACGGCCTAGAAACTTTCCAATTTTTCTGCGAACCAGAACCACAGTTTGATATATGGGAGAACATGTTAACCTGACACAATGAGGGTGAAATTGTTGCCCTGACATGATTGTTTTTAGCAATGCAGCGATTTAAGATGATGAAAAACTAAATTTTCGAGTGAATACGAAAACGAAGCAAACTGTTCTGTTGACAGAATGATTTGAATAACCGTTTGAAACACAAACGCGTGACTATGGTTGCAGGGGAGATGTGCTAAATTGGCCTCATATGCATAGGCCTACCCTAGCTACGTTTCCAAACTTTTAGAAATAAACAAACGCTACCATGATTCTGCACTTTATCTTCCAATATGTAACAATGGTATGGCCTTATCTTGATTTAAACCATTCCGACTTCTTCCTTGAACACTTGTAGATTAGATCGACCCATAAAACGACCAAACGACATCATTTCTCAGCAGTATACCCTACTCAATTTTCATTAATTTAAACTGTCTTACCGATTTGAAAACGAGGTGTCTCCGAGTTGGGAACCGTCCCTCGGTGAGTGTTCAACGAACAGGACAGGAAGTTTTTTAGCGAGGTAATAAGCGGCAATATTATTTTTTATACAGAGGCAGGCCTTATTTCTAAAGGTTTTATTCTGATGGACGTCGTATCTCTATTGACTGTAGAAAAACAAGTCTATATTTTCTATATCGTATTTCAGATTTCATTCCGATCCAAGTTTATCCAATTCTAACCAGTTTTCAAAGATTTTTTTCTATTTCATAAGGCTGATTTTCCCCATTAATATATCTTAGTGTATTCCAATACAAATATTTGAGTTCAAAAGTGTGAGTTGCATTTCTAGCTAAGGTTTAGATGTAATCGGAATAGGGTTAGGGTTATTTGTAATGCTATGTACTATAAATGTAAAGCTACTTGATTTGACCATACAATCGCCCTGCATGTGATTGTCTTGTTTCCTGAAATTTGCTCTTGCCAGTTGCGTGCTAGGGTGGGTTTCTTCGCCCATTGTTCAACTAAGATATAAACTCAATGACATTCAACTAAACACAAAGATAAGAAGGCAATTTCGATTCCTCTGAAGTTTTACATTGAGATTCAGTTGTGTGTGTCTTGCCGAATTCAATCGTGATCGTATTGTGCAAAACCCTAAACAAACGCTTATAAACCAAGAACAGTGGTTTTAATTGACATTGTTTTAAATTTATATGTGTCAAATTATCGGAGTCAAAACGCTGAGGTTTTCGTCAGTATATATTAAAATAAGTTAATTAACTACAAGGTCGCGATTTTGTTTCTTAATACACAAATGGGATGATAATGGACTATACCTAAATATGACAGTCTTTAAAAGTTTAGTAAAGAGCTCGTCTGTTGTTTATGTTTACTTATACACTAAGACAGGACATTTTACAGCAAGGGATACATAGATCAATGTCTTGGTTCATCCTTGTTGTTAAATCTCATAACAGTTCCTTTTATCTGACAACTTGTCAGCTTTTGTAAACCACAAGATTATCTTGTATTATCTTCTGCTAACAGTGCGGGTTCCGCGGCTTGTCATTAACACATACCATTAAAACCCGTATTCTTATATACCCTGGTAAACCTGACAAAATCACAAAGAATCGTCAAAAGATGGAATTTTAAAACCGCAATATTTATTAGAGGTTTACCGCGGTCATGACTAGTATTGTATTGGTGAGATGTCATATGTAACTACCCACCATGACAGACCGGTACGATGAATGTATTTGTGTAAAGGAGATTTCGCTACAGGTTATGGACTCGAGAGAAGTTTATGGTTCATCGAATGCTATTTCATCAAGGTATATATGGTAATATACAGTAATCAAATTTATTTTCAAAACATGTACAACCTTTTCAGCCAACGTGGTCATTAACATAATTATGTCATTTAAGGTATTGCTGGACCCCTTTGTTGTTTTCATCTTTTTTATTTAAAATTAAATATTCAAAGATTATGATAGTGAAATTGTTGGATTTTATCGTTAATCCATGTTGATAGAGACAGTTTTAACATTATGATCTGACTCAAGCCAATGACACTCGTCTGTTTTTAATTTGGTTATAACCTAGGCTTTTCTACACCCAACACAAATTCGCGTTTGAAAGGAAGCTATCTATATTCTCAATAAATAAAACAGGAAACACTTTAATGAGAATTGATTAAATGGACTTTAGAAGCTGCATCTATAAGAAAATAAATAAAGTATGATCGCATTATGGAGAAGTTTTGACTGCTTATACTTGTAAACGTTCAATTTTGTAGCATTAATAGACAATGAAACTGTGCGTTAGCGAAAGATGGAATCATATTTGTTCAGCAATAAAGTAGCAGCCCCTTGTTCGAAAATTAACCGGATATGAAAGCTGACAAGAACAATCAAAACAACATTCAAATCAATTTAATTTGATGTTATTCACATCATCACCACGCCCAGTGTTTAACTCACGCGATTCAACCTAGATAATGTTCAAATTCGACCTTAATATTCACACGGCACGGAGGAAAATTTGTCAAACATAACTTGTTCAAGAGTCTCTTATATACAAATGGGTACTCACTAGTCTACTTCCGACTTTAACATTCTCCAAAAAGCTTAATAAATACAACCATAAATGCAATGGTTGTGTTTAAGTGAATAGAACCATCTTTTAAGGTATCTCAAAGAAATTCTGGCAAGATATCAGGCTTACAATGCTTTAGGATATACTGTCATCTCCTGCTATTTCGCATAGCTTTGAACAACAGTTCTGAAGGAAGATGACATTTAAATTGAATCCTCTCACCATTCAGGGGCATGTTTCACAAAGCGATATTAACCTACGTTAAACGTAATTACCATGACGACAAGTGCTGAAGACATAGTGTTGCCACGACAGTTACGTTCAACGTAAGCTAAGATCCCTTTGTGAAACGAGTCCCAAAGCTTAATTTTAATAAGACAGATAAGTAAACATTGAAAGAACGTTTTTGGTTGCAATAATATATATAATATATGTCGATGTACAAATAGTTTTGTTGATATTAGTGGCGTAGAAGAAATATTAATTCGAAAAAGAGATACTCCAAAAAGTTTTAATATATATTTGCATGGTGCTCTTTTCCCCTAAAAGATGACTCAAAATATATATACATGTTTGGCAAACATCCTTATAATTTAGAAGTTTAATGGTGAAACATAAAAGCAGTTTATCGAGGTAATAGTGGCCTGTGGGAATGACTGACGCTATTTCGATACACTCTTAGAAATAAGGACAAAAACGGTTTTTTGATATAAAGATAGGGAGAAATACATGGATGCTGTGAGGGTTCCATACAGAACCATAAAGGGTTCCATCAGAGCCATGACTGAAGAACCTTAAAGGGGTCTATTAGAACAATATTTTTCTAAGAGTGTGGGCAGCCACTAAGCCTTGTCTAGTCTTTGTGCGAAACTACTTATCTCTGCTTACACCGTTATGTTTACCGCATTCATCTGCAACGCAAATGAATTTGAAAAGCCAACCGATTCACAGCAGTGCTTCCGTTCCCCTCAAGAAACAGTAAGTAAAACTGAACCATCTTCTTCCGAAACGTCACGTTCATCGGGAATTTCCGACATGTGGCAAACTTCTTCCGATGAGACAACTGTGAAACTAGGGCAATGAGTCAAAGCCTTAATAAAACGCAATTTCCACAGTCTTGAACGAAATCTTAGATTGATTGATTGGTTGGTATTTAACGCCGTGCTTAATGACATTTTACTTGTATGGCGGCTGTGTACTCCAACAATAATTGACACTAGCACAGCCATAAAATGCGAGGTGTTTTGATAGTGTTGGAAAGTAAATGTTCCTCCAGTGCTAAGTTAAGACAGCCCTTAGTCGCAGGGCCGAAGTCTTTGACGGAATAAACGTCTTAGACTGGCCTCTTGAAAACGCCGAAAAAATAAGGTATGTAATGATATATTATTGGCAACTGTGGCTGGACATACTGAGTCATCAATCCGACGACTGCTCCAAGACTACACGCCCCGTGACGTGTCCTTTAGTCCTTATCATAAAGGATTTTCCCTCAACTTTCTTGATCAGTTATGACGGGAACAGGGTTATTTTAAGTTTTGTTCATTTTCTCAACAACTAGACCAAAGATCTAACATTTGTTTATATTGTGCAAGGTAATCGACGACCTACTTCTCTTGGTGATTAGTTCATTCAGGGGATTTAAATTAAACCGCATTTTGTACACTATACATTATTATGTAAGCTGTTTTGTAATACTGTTACATAACAAGTGATTACGAATGTAGTGTATCTCGTATATTTGCTTCATAACTCTGTCGTTTGCTGCATGTGTGGTACCTAATAATCTGATCTGTAGTCGAATTTTCTGAAAATGACTCATAAATGGGCCTTATAATTTGACGATGAGCCTGTCCGTAATTTGCTGTTACCTTGTCCCTTATACGTGAAAGCTAGGGTGAACATGATTAAAAAATGAGAAAGTGAATCTCTCTCAGGGACAAAACTATCAGGAACACACCCTGATGTAATTAATGTCACACTTGGAATAGTTTCAAAGCATCAGGCCAATTTACAAATCTCCCCTAAAATTCTATTGAATATAGTTAAATACATCGGCAACTAATGGCCTCCGTGTTTTGAATAAGCGTGAGACTAAAGAGACTTAATTGTTTCCCTTGCCATGACGTATTGCTCTCCAAGCCAATTCGTCGAGCACCGAGGCAACATAATATTGTGATATTGAATAAAGGTTGCGCTAAAATAAATGTGAATTATTATAAATTTTATAAAATTTACCCATAACCACTGTATACATATTGCCAAAAATGAGCAAAACCGGCTCGAGGATATATTATACTGTACCAACACTACAGCGTTAATTTATTGTATCTCTTTTTTGTTATTATCTAAGGAGACACGTTGTATTCCAGCGGCTTAATGTGTTTACCTCTGATAAATTCAAATTTATATTAACCAAAAATAAATGGTTGGATTGGTTCAGAGTTATAAGAGTTCCAGTTTAACAGAAGCGTATTCTAATACGTATAAATATTCTTAATTATCCCACAGTGACTGACAGATTCTTCCCACAAACATGTTTTTGACGGAATGATGTACATGGATCTTAACTGTGTCGATTCCGTGGGATGGGTCATGCGTATCACCTTGTCATCACCTTGAGAGCTATAATCTTCACTAGACGACCCAGTTTACATAACATCCCTGTGGGATAATATACAGAAGTCAGGCCGATTGACAGCTTTCAACAAATACAACAAAAATCACTTTATAGGTTTCTTCCAAAAATGTCTGGAACTCAAACCCCCGATGAGAAAAGTTCCAATTGAGCAAAGATAAAAATTGTAAATATTTGAACGTTTTATCACCCATGTACATAAACATGTACGAGCTGAGTGGAAATGAGTATCGAGACGAAAGATTTTCTGGTTCAACCTTCTTCATTTGCACACTATTTTCCTGTTCGTATCTTAAATATTTTTCAGAGAGCCAGTTAACGGCCGCGACCTTAGATACGACATAAAGAACCATAGTTTGAAACGTCCCAAACAGCGCGGTCTAATTACTTCCGTTGGAATCTGCCTTTTTCAGACCATCCACGGCAAACGTCACGTCTTTTGTCAGTGGCTTAAACAAATGATTTGCATATATAAATAACCTCTGATTGTATTAACAATGAAAGCGTCCTGCGACTGTCATGTGTCTGGTAGCTGTCTGTTTGCACTTACTTGCACGGGTGGAGTTCCTCACTTATACCATGAGCTTATACGCTGTCACGGACTCATATCAATACTTTTACAACATTACTTACATGTATGATGTTAAAAGAAAAAGATAAGTTTGCGATTCACGTGTATCAGTCTTCACAATTCAACTGGACCATGGATGTTTTCTTGGTACATTAAGCTGGGAGCCTTCATACAAGTTCAATCATGGAGAGTAACACCAGCTTAAAAAGCCAGTTCATCCTAGATCTGATTTCTTTTTGCATTTATGTATGCATAAACTCGTTCAAGTTTTACTAAATAGATAAAAACAAATATATATATCATCTATACATTTATGAGTTTATCTTCTCGCCACGGTACACAAATTGAATGGTCATTGACAAACAGTCATTATTAAAGTAAAGCGGCATACCGATCACATATATAGCAGTCTGAAGACGTTTATAGATGAGACCTCTTGCGTTATTGGTTGTCTAAAAATACAATAAGACGAGACGTTTTAAAGTGTTATTTTTTCCGCCTTGTTTTTAAAAACAGGAAACATAAATCAAGTCTTGGCTCCTCCTTGTTGTTGAATAAAGCACTCTGTCATAATAGTTCCTTTTATCTGACAACTTGTCAGCTTTTGCTAACCACAAGAGCTCATGTATTATCCTCTGCTAACAGTGCGGGTTCCGCGGCTTGTCATTAACACATACCATTAAAGCCCGTTTTCTTATATCCACGGGCAAACCTGACAGAATCACAAAGAATCGTCAAAAGGTGGAATTTTAAAGCAGCAGTATTTATTAGAGGTTTACGGCAGTCATGACTGGTATTCTATTGATGGGTTCTCGTATATAACAACCCACCATGATTTACGTGCACAGTGTAAGTATTTGTATAAAGAAGACATTTGCCACAGTACATTGACTCGAGTTTAGCATATGGCTATAGAGTATACGGTTTGAATACATCACTCACAATCAGAGTTAAAATAGCACAGTTCTTTACAACATAAGATTTTCCAATGACACTAATTGAATGTAGTTGAAGCAAATCGTTTGTGAGAACAAAATATATCGAAAACAGAAATAAACTTGAAGAATTCGTCGCATTTTGTAAGGCACTAAACTCTTTAATTTATTCCACTTCTGTTCCCTTTATAGTTTTGTTTGATGCTGAGATGTTTGTTTGATTGGGGGTTTATCGCGGTACTTAAAGGTATTCCCAAATGGGTTTTAAAAAATAACGAAAATAACGCACAAATAGCTGATACGAATGATTGAACAAAAACCGATAGGCCCTAGACTGCCAACAATTCGTATGGGAATTATCCCGTGCCAAATTGAGCCCCAGATCGACGTCAGTGACACGAGCAATTTTGAAGGGGATTTAATATTTATTGAAATTTGACATTATTTAATATTTCACCAAATACAACGCGACACACGACATAAATATATATTTATGGGCGACGCAAAAAACACTGAACGGTTCTGGAAAAAATCTGGAGAATAACAGAATGGCGGCTATGTTTTTATAGATACCAGTCAGGTGGTGTAATACCCTAGTGACGTCACTCCAGAGTCGCTAGGCTGTCAGTGGTAAGAACAGTTAAATGTTCGAATATGACGGCGAGCCAGCCCAATGGGTGTAGGACCCCTTAACCCCCCCCCCCCTCCCCCCTTTGACATCACTGGTAACAAACAAAGACAACACAGAACAAACACAGGACAACCAATGGACGTAATACAATGGGCAAACACAGGACGAAAGCAGGACGCAATCCATTGACATCACAAACAGATCGGCTTCACACTAGTATTGCCCCTTTGCCCTGAGAGCACCAGAGCACTTTGGTCATACGTTGGCTTCTTCAAGTTTATGAAGTTGTGTTTTATACTCATCCTATAGATAGGCTACCCATCTTTCTCTTTTCGTTTAACGTCTTTACTACGCTAAATAAAAACAGGTTTGAAGGTGGCAGTCCATTTTCTCGACCAATAAAACTGGCACCATTTTCACGAGAGTTGACAATATGGGATTTAGATGCTGTATGTATAACAAAAGGTTAAATGGATTTTTAATTTAATTTCATTATCGAAATGCGTTTATTGCAATAACTAGCATCGTTTCCGCACTCAATAATCTTGTGAACGGTACTGGTATCAGCAAATTAGACAAAATAAGAATATCACTTATAGTCGATTTGGAAATACCACTGTTAAGCTGAGCAACTGGTATTTTCCCAGGACTTCAATTTATAATACCTTTAACCAGAAGTCTATCAAACAGAAGTATAAAACCAGCCATTACCCAATCTCAAAGGCATTGTGACTTTCAGTGGACTTTCATAGTGCCATATGACTCATTGCGCAAGAAATGGGTGATTTTGTTCGTTTCGCGCAATTTGAATGTCAGAATCCACTGACGCCTTGTGGTTAAAATATAACCTTTGAAAGGCGGTAGAAATAGCTTTAGCTAATTTACCCATGATCCCACATTCAATTCATATCCTTCGATGTTTCTCTATGTCTCGCTAGTGGGCGCTTTTTCAACAATCGGCGCTGGTCTGGTCCAAATGTACAAAAAAAGTTCATATGATTTACCCTGGGTATCATAACATATTTTAAAGTTAAAACGTGAGAAAAACAAACTTTTAAGAAGTAGGTTAAACGAAAAAAGAGAAACCCTTCCAATTATAGCAATAAACAAAGCATAGGAATGAATCGAACCATATTCTACTAATATCTAAAAACAATATTATGAAACCAGGTTTAACAAGTTTGACAATGATATCAAAAAGACTGGGAAAGACTGATTGTTTTTTAAAATAGACGAAAATCCTACAAACTCCGGTCTGTGTTTCAAATCAATAACAAAAATACGGAGGACCTAGACAAAATTTGTTAATATGCCATCTTTGGCTTCAAAGCTTGAATCCTAAATTCCAGTAAAAGCAACGATTTCAAAGAATACATCCCCAGTGAAGCTTATTTTGAACTGTTAAAATATGTTATATAAAACACGTGCTATATTTAATGGCAGGACCTTGAAGACACATCATTATTTCATCCTTATACCACAAGGCTCACTCCTTGGGCCGATCATTTTCAAAATATATATAAATGATATCACAACAGCCAAGCGTGAATCTAACTAGATAACTTGTTTTCTTGCAACTATTTATCCCTAAAGACAAAGTGTATGATCATAAACCCAACTAAACCTCGAATATCCCCACCTAACTCTGTCTTTGTCTGTATTAGATACAAGTTATGAATGCGTTGTGAATTGAAATTCCTAGGGTTGTATTTAAATGGTCGACTAAATTGGATAACACAATTTGACTCACTATCTAATTTTTTTAGGATAGGGCCTTATATTGGTATTCTAAATCATATCAAACATTTCCTGAACAAGCTTAATGAAAACTAAATCGTCGTGGTATTCCCACATAGATCACGCCTAGACTATAAACTATCCGTCAGATACTGTGTTATTCACTAGTACCCCTAGTCAACTTGGTAAGAAAATAGAAGGTACTGCAAAAGGCAATACCTTATAGTAACGTAATGTTCAGAACTTCAACCCAAAAAGAGTCTTAACGAATTGTCGATTCAACCTTCTTCGTAGAAAACAGTATATTTGCGCATGAAAACATTAAGTAAAACTGAGTGAGCCTAACCAATTTACGGTTCTCTTGAAGATCACGTTCACGGAGAACTCAAATGACCTCAGTGAACTCATATGGCTGAGACAACGATGAAACTAGGTCAATGTGTCAACGCCTAAAACATGGTGTCCACTTAAATTAAGTCTTGGGTATAACAAACACCTCAGTCTAGCACCCTGAAAACACTTGTCACACCTACTGGTTTGTTACACCCTGAGACATCGAACGCTGGTCTACTCAAAAAGTGAACGGTCAGAAAATGGCAAGAGGACTATACGTCACGTGTACTTTTACTACGGCAACAGGTCCAGTTACAACTGTTAAAAATTTAAAAGAGTTGGTATTTAGGTTTACTTTGCATCGAAGCAACCCGGCATGTGAACGAATTGTTTCAACGTGGAACAAAGAACTGAATACACCGAATTATTGGGATTGAACCGAAGGCATCTAGTCAATTTAACAACTATATTTTTAAACAGAGAATACAGTCGCCTGGCTTGTAAGTGTTTGATAGTAAATAAAATACGTTATGACAAAATTACTGATTTTTTTCTTATTTATTAAGTATGTGACACATACATTCGAGGAAAATAAAAAGTAAGTGAAGAAATACAAAATTTACAAAAATATGGACTTGTCCCTATCTATACGTAATATTTACATGGACAGGTCTGGAAACCGGCTATCCAAATCGTAAGTATTTGGTTGACACCCTGCGATATGGCCAGCAGTTGAACCTATAACATATAGGTCATTTTACCGCTGAATTTATCGCTATCCCATTGGCTGATTCTCCCTGTTTGGTTAATGTGGCGGCGATGGTCGTATCACAAAGAACCAAAAGTACATCCGGTGGTAAAAAAGTTTAAAAAACGAGTCTTACGAATCGATAGTTTATTTCAAGACTTGTCTATGTTCGTATAACGTATAGATAGGGACAAATTGATTTTTTTGATACATTTTCTATTTCTTCATTTATGGTTTATTTTTCTCAAATTTATGTGTCGCACACTTTATAAATAAATAAATAAATACATTAAAAAAAACCCCAACAGTTGTTTTGTCAATAATGCAATTTATTTACTACTAAACACTAACAATCCAGGCGACCGTCACGGGGAACTATTGGACATGATGCCGAACAGTCTGGTCAAATTAAAGTACTTTTAACGAAATCGTGTAAACCTTGCTGTTATTAATTATCAAGATAAACAGTTTAACGATGCATACCAAAACACAGAACATTTGCCATATACGCTAAATTTAAATAGTCTAGGCCTACACTAATTTAATCATATTTTAACATAATTTCATACTATCCTATTTTTTTTAATTAACAAACACTTAATGTTCTATTATTTGTGTAAAGCTGTTATCCTTGTAAATATTAGATGATGTATAACTGTTGTTATATATAGGCCTACCCAGCCGTGCAATATATTAAGATCAGATAATTTATTTAATACTTTAATACCATAATATTGTTATACAATCTCTGAGCGTACCATCTCCACAAGGTCGTTTGTAATGACAATAAAAGTCAGACTTATACATAAGTCTTTTTGTTGTTTGTTTGTTTGATTGGGTTTAACATCGTACTTAATGTTATTTCACTCAAATCCGCGATGTGTCTGGCATCAAACAAATTCTGAAGGACAATTGCAAGACAAAAATAGACACAACAACTGACCGGCGTATTGGTGCCCAATAGCTCCGAGAGCATCTGGGCATCAAACCCTCCCCCCCTTCCCATCCCCACCCGTGTCTAAAGCCATTAAGTGGTCCAAACTTGGCTTAAAATTGACAGAAGTGTGTGCAAATGTTTGTAGAGTAATATATTTGCGAACAGTCAGATGCTTCCTCCAAACTGCTAGTCATTTGTCTTTTAGAGTTTTTGTGTTACAATTGAACACATTTTTTGACAGTACTCTTTCTTAATAATTTATTACTGGGTGCAAAGGGTTAGGAGGGAGCTTCATGTTGTCATACTCTCGGCGGTAAGGGGCAACATGAAGCCGGTCTGTTTGTGATATCTTTGTATAAAGGTCCTTTGATTGTCCTGTATTTGGTCTGTCTTTTATTTGTCTCTTGCCACTAAGCGTCGATGGTGGTTTCCTTCAACATTTGGCACGTGCGTCATGTGAGTGAAATAACCTTAAATACGGCGTTAAACTCCAATTTAACAAGAAATTTATTACTGGGGAAATCAATAGTTCATACACATTGTACTATCATGCTCAACTCATCCAAATGGAGCAATGCAGAACAGATTTCTGACGAGTGTGGCATTATTTACCTAGGACTACATATATGTGTTGTTTCGTGATGTTATAATGCACAGCTTATCGCCACAATACTCTTACGTTGGCATATTGAGTGTAGAAGAAATGGGACATTGTTAAACGCCTATAACAAAGTGTCAAGACCAATCAAACTCCAGGAACCGACCCAGTAATCTACATATGGTTCTACTTCAGTAAGGTTATCTGCGGTTTTGTTGGGCAAGGTTAACAAAGCCCTTTATGATTAAAAGGCAGCTCAGCGCTATTTGGTACAATTTCCACGCTTTCAATATTAATTTATAATTTTAAGGAGAACATCTGAATTAGATTTGACAGACAAATGAAGATACAAATCGATTGTAATTTGTGCACCGTATTTTGGGTAGAAATTCTACCACTGCCTGTGTGGTTTCAAAACACGTGATGCGACACTTTCGCCACTCGTGGTATAATCTTTCAACTTTCCAATTGTTAATATAAAACTAAGTTAAGTAGAGCAAAGTACATGTTTGACCTCTAAAATGTAGTCCAATTTTCCAAGACTAAACGTAATAGCATCAGGCTGTTTATATGTTCAGAACTGTTGTACGTATAGCCAATAACTTTTGGGTCAAAAAACCCCACATTTATACGATTTCCCAATCATTAACAAATGAAAAATTTAGCAGATGAGAGAAAATCAAAATGGCGTCAAAATGACGTCAAAATTTAAATTTATCTCGACGTGATTGGCGAGTCCATTTAGTATGTAATTAAATCATATTAGCATTTTACTTCTATCGGATTTAGTTTTTGAGATATTTAAAGAGAATAATACTAATACTAATATTCTTATCTATTTCAATATGTCTTTCACGGAAGACTTTAAAGCCATAATAACATAATTTTATTTCAGACAGGTATCCATATGGTAATTACTATTCAGAGTTCCATGTGGTTTATTCCGCAGATTACAAGTATATACATGCTATCATTGGGGCCTACCACTGTACAAAATGCTTTGCCAATGTTGGCTAAGAGACTGATTGGTCAGATATGTGTTAGCTTTGAACAATTCTTGTACAATGTCAGGTTTAATCAGAATCTCTTGAATTCTGTCCCAAAGTAAACCTGGTTTATCTCTCGAACAACTGAGCTCAGAAAACTAACAATGCTCTATGACCAAGACACCAATAATCTGCTGAATTCGTATACAAGGCTTATAGTTATTATAATCCAATATCAATTGGCATTTGCTGTTGTTGTCAGTCAGCCAAGGATAAGTATTTACTCAGATCAGTTTGATTCTGAGGTGTGCTTTTGGAAGGATTCAGGGTCAATTAATACATACGTATAAAGAAATAGCAGTGATTCTGTCTGTGGTATGGGTCATCGGGTTTGTCCAAGAAGACACTTAGAGCAACTGGTGCATGTTACGTCATCGACAACGATCCTCTCTCCAGACAACAGCCTATCTCTTTCATTATAAAACTGATATCACAAGTAACCTGTATGTTTATCTTGGCCAATAGCCAGAGGATATATAACCAAGAAACAGTCGTAGACGTGACCATCCTAAATGGGAGACAACTTCCACAAATTACATTTGTCTGTTAAGTTCGTGATTTTAAAGGAATAGATGATTCGGTACATTTATATCTTGTTCATTTGGAAAAGTATTTGAGGTTTGCTTAATATTGTTCAAAAGACAGTTCAAACAGATTATAAATACAACAAGTTTGATAATTCAAAACGATAGCTGGAATGATATTGAAAAGTATCTTATATGTTAGTAGCCTGCGGTTAAAAAGACGGTCCAAGATTGTTTCAAAAATACAGCTTTATGCATAATTTAGTTCTTTATTTGTTGTGTTCTTCTCTAACTATATTGTTACATCTAATTATTAGTTCAGCAGATGCCAATTCGAATACTACCATTAGTAAATGTGTGTGACGGAAAAAGCCATCGTCTGAAGATCGATTTTAAAATGGTAACTTCAGGTTGCTATACGTTCTTATATTAACAAAATCTCGACGTGGTAGGATTCGTCCACAGTTATTCGAGTTTCAGTTTGACAGATGTTTGTTCCTATACAGGGATAGATAACTGATTATCTGACACTGAATGACAGATTCTTACCACAAACACGTGTTTTGATTGAACGAAGGAGTGAGATTGCAACGTGAAACTAAATCTATGTTGATTTGGTAACATGGGAAATGTGCAGCGCGAGCGAGATAATCGCCAAGAGCTTTTCAAGTTTACATAACACTCTGTCAAATGCTACACATAAGTCAGCCACAGTGACAGCTATCAACAAATTCCACAAAAATCAACATATAGTTTTCTCACAAAAATTCCAGGAACCAGAAATCCAGAAGAGAACAGTTTCAATTAAAAAACGATAAAAACTGTAAATATGTTTGCTTTATCTAAACAAATAATACGTCACATTTGTCAAGACCATTCTCATACATCAACGTCACATGACTTGTAATTGTTGGAGAAGAGTAAAAAGAAAAATGACTGTTTCTCGTGTGCCTTATATGTTTCACACGTACTGAATCGAGAGAAGGACAAAAAAAGTAAATTATTTAGAAAATTTAGTGTAAAAAATTATGTATTGTCCCCTATCTCGTGTAAACTCTATCCATTACATGTGAGGCAAGAGGAAATCGAAATAACTCGGCACCTTTCAACTTCAAGTTCTTCCAACCATACGGGTTAATCCAGTTTGCTCAAGGTATCGTTTTCTCAACGTCCTGGTGTCAAGTTTTCAAACAACATGCAGTTTGCTAAACCTTGCAACCTCTAAAAATCCCATTCTACACTCTTAGAAATAATGGTTCTTTGAGTGTTCTTTACACAAGAGGATGGTTCTGAGGATGGGTCTAAATGGAAACATAAGGACAAAAACGGTTCTTTGATATAATAAGAGAATAAGGGAGAAATACATAGAACAGTTGCTGTGAGGGTTCCATACAGAACGAAAAAGTGTTCCCCCAGAGCCATAACTGAAGAACCTCAAAGGGTTCCATTAGAGCCGTATTTTGTATATCAGAGACCCTGCAGTCAATTCATTTAGCCATCAATTCAAAGACTTAGATATGCGAGTGATTTGAATATCTTTAGTAAATGGTTGTTTAAAGAAAACCCCTAAAAGAACATGAATCAAGTTCAAAACATTAATTGGTATTCATTGAACAAGGTTCCTGTTAATTGCAGTTATAATTCTTTTTACTAACAGACGTTTTGTTTAATGAAATGAGAACTGAAATAAATAATAATAAATAAAATACAATAAAAAAGTAACAATTTATGTCTGTAATATATGTACCACGCTTTGTAGTTTTACAAATGATCAAACGCGGACAGTAATTTGCCATGTTAGTACTGCAGAAAAAAGAAAATATAAATTTATTTAAAAACAAACTTGTCGTGAATTCGATTATTTAAAAAAACCCAAAAACGCAGGCCTATACTTGTGGTCAAAAAGAATTTCTTGAGGAATTTTCAATATTTCGGAAACTTTAAAATTGCTCCACTGGCATTTATAGGAACCATCGTGTGAACATATTTTGGCCACCATGCGGACATTAATTTATGACTAACATCATCAGTGAGTGGAGTAAAATCAGCATAACGTAAATCGTTACTACCGGCCAAACGGCAAGGAATTTCAAAAACGTCTTACTCTGTTAATAAATATTTGAACATTTATAAACGCATTTAATAGTATATGGTTTAAATATACATTGGACTTTGGTAAACAGAATGTTAAAAATAAACCGTGTGAGCAATATGTCAAATGCAGCGTGCATATTAAGAGCTGTCGATAAATACTATGCGGATTAATGTGTAAACATAGTATTCGTGGTAGTATGTGTAAACGTGGTATACGTGCACGAGTCAATCCCATGTGTGACCTACTATTTCAACTGTAAACTAAATAATGACACATTTTAATATGAACCTAAAATTAAAAGAAATTGTGGCAAACATATATCAGCGTTTATGAATTAAATTGACTATTGCCTAGTTGTTTTAAGCCTTATTTTTACGATTTTCTTAAAGTGTGTCCCGAAAAGAAAAATACTGCACACTTTGTCACGACAATTCTATATTGCCATGTGGTAGTTAGTTCTAAACTATCTACGGTCGGATGTAGATGGGCCGAGAAAACAAAGCACTTTTATTGACAGTAGCCTACATTTATGTTGTTTTTTGTTGAAGTATTATTTACCCCAAAAGAGAAAAACGTCATCTTTGAAGGGTACATACATGTAGTACATAAATAACATATTGTGTGCACATTGTCAAAGGTTTTATTGCACTGCACGTTGATTATGCTGTAGACAACCTTGACGAATGCTGAAGCAGAAAAGATGTGAAGACCGCAAGGGGGAAACTGGTGATGTTACTTTCATCAATTTCAGGGTTATTGCACCAGCCAATAGTCGGCAACATAATGCTAAGCTCGGGTCATGTGATACAATTGCTATAGTAGAAAATATGACAAGGAGACAAAAACGTAAATACTGTGAACAATATTCCTTAACAAAGTTATGGAAACAATTCCATTACGGCGTTAATGCGAAATTTTCCTTAAGTTGTGTGGAATTTTTCGGAACATGTTAAGGTTAATCCATTAATATGTTTGGAATTATCCTTGCCCCCCCCCCGAGACAAATTCCATGTCCTATTCCTTTACGTAACTTTGTCCTTAAGATGTTAAGGAATATATTTTTTTTAGTGTATAGCGGGAGACAGTGGGAGATAATGAAAAAGATGCGGCTATCCAACCATACAACTCGTCCTACTTGCAAATGTAGGCGCGTGAAATGCGGTTGATCAGGTTACATGGTATCGGTCACATGGTATCGGCGGAAAACAGACAGCGAGTGTTACATCGTTAAAACAACCTCGGAAATACGGACCTCGATATTCCTTGTTGAGAAACTAAGTTATAAAAGGTTGCGAAACTTTTATAAACTCGGATGACAATAATGGCCTATTTGGTTATATAATGGGCTCCGTGGTTGGTAAATATCGTGGTTCTTGCCTGGTCATACTTTTATTGTGACTTTTGTGGGTACCGCGTCGTGGCTTAGCGCGTCTGTGTGCCCATCCTCCTTCGATGTACCCATCACCCAATCAACCTGCTTAGGTATATGAGGGAGTCACATAAGGAGACTTCGACTATAGCGGGGGTGGTTTTTCCTTGGCTGTCTCCCCGTTTTCCATCAAATAAAATAGCACGGAGTAAGAAATGGAGAATCCATCGTCATATGTGATCTTCATGATTTGTTGTCGTGGTTTGCCCCGTAAACGTCCAGTGACGGAGACTTCAGTGTTTAACCCCTCGACATCGGTCATAGTTAGGTTTTTTAAGACCTCTGTCGTCATTTTGACACCGAGTCAAAACTGTCAACAACCAATCAGAAATAGGAAGTTGCCTCCCCTGGCATCGCGTGCTGCCATGACAACGCCATCAGACTCAGCTGAGATTTAAAACAGCGAAAAACGCCGCAGAAAAAGTCTTCCAAAACAATTTTTCTGATATTTTGATGCCATAAATTATAGCGATTGTGAAGTAGACATGTATTAAACTATGTTCGCGACAACCAATTCTCTATTTGTGCTGTATGTCTTATAAAATTAAGAAAACAAAATTTGAAGCGGAGGTGGCCATGTTTGATTTTTTTTAACTATCGGAAATTTGGTAGATGAACAATCGCTCGTTGGGATGTAGCGTGTTTACATTGGGAATTGAAAATATCACAACACCACTAGTTTGTTAACGGAATAATAAATTTATTAATTTAAAGAATAGGTTGTTTTTGTCTTCGTGATGGGTTTTAACTATTGGTATGCTCCTGCAGTGCGAGTCGGTGAAGGGAGGGATTCGGAACGGCGATAAACAAAGGGTCATAGTTGTCTCATTAAGACCGCTGAGCTGTGTTCCTTGCTATGTATATTTGCGCACGGCACGTAACCCGTGGAAGGCTAGAATAAGTCATTCAACACGCTTTCCAGCACGGAAGACATCCTGAGAGTGGTCAGGATTACGGTAGCAATGGCCGACACGACCTTCGTACCCAAGATCTTTGACGTATGTTATGGAAGAAAGATGATGGTTGTCCATCATACAGGAATATAGCGCAGAGGGCAACTTTATGTCATGTCTTATGCAATTATGAACAAGTATGGACCCACATTATGAAACAAATAAACTCAGTCAAAAAAGGAACTTCACGCTCGTTTGGATGTCGATAAGTTGAACATACAAGAAAGGTGGTTTTTAATAATGATTAAATTCCATTTTGTACCCATTAACGACGGTGTACCATAAAAATCATGTTCATAATGTAACCAGTTCCACCGGAAATGCTACGGAAATGTAAGAGAGTAAAA
>JAQQZZ010086072.1:0-18450 GCA_030265115.1 Mopalia vespertina
ACAAAGACTGCAAACAATTTGGGAAACCTATAAATAGGTCCTCCTAAATTAAGTTTGCATAACCATGGGGAAACCCCTTCTGACAGTTCTCCCCAACAGCACAGGCCTGGAGTAACAACCCATGGTTAACAACCCATGGCTAACAACCCATGGCTAACAACCCATGGCCAATAACCCATGGCTAACAACCCATGGCCAATAACCCATGGCTAACAACCCATGGCCAATAACACTTTAATCAAGGGGAATGTTGCATATATCTTGAGTACACTGACTGATATATTATTAAACCTAATGTCCTATATTGTGGATGATCTAGTCGATTAAAGCTTCCAGAGATCTGTTCTTCAGTTTGCCCTACAACCTTATTGACTTATATGACCTGTAATAACCCAGCAATACAAGTTCATAATTAACCTAAACCTAGCATGACCTGAGAAACACATCAGACGTAAAGATATTTTATTGCACGCTCCTCACTCCCATTTCAATTCCCTAAGGGGAAAGGGTTGAAGACCTTCATCACGTTTCTCTGCAAATTCAGTTTTATATTTCTCTGCCAAGCAAAGAACATTTCAGTCAGAATTGTAAATCAATACATAGAAAGGCATCTGGAGTAAAATGATTTCCGCTGGGTGTCTTTGATATTTGTATCTTAACGAATCTTCCCCATCCAAAAATGCTTTGTCCCTTTCCGATAAATAACATCATTACCAGAGAGAAATGTAATAAAACTTAATGATGCTTTATACAATGGGTCACAAAGAATAAATAAAGATTTCAACTCATAATAGGATTCATAAAGAGGAATACATAAACCTCTTAAAAATCTTCAATTGGAAAATGTTAACTTTTTGTAAAAGCTTTCAACGGACTGTCATGAGTTCCCAGTCAGGTGCTTAATCTAATTGCATTTTACTTTAGAAATTAACATATAAAACACAAGAAAAAATAGAATTATTTTGACATATATAATGGATCACCATAAAAGTTTTAAAAAATGTTGCACTTTTTTGTGGATACTCTTGAAGATTTTGGCATGCTGGTTAATATAATTGACTTTGATCATTCAGCTTTCAACGACAGAAATTGTACTTGTTGAAAATGTTGCATGTAGAGGTGACATTAAAGTTTGATGATTGAGACTGGCAGAAAGAGGGCTTCCTTTATTACCTTCATCTCTGAAGAGTTACCATGTCAGATACAAGGCCTCTCAACAACTCGTTTCACCTTTCAAATTTCATTGGGCAGAAATAAGATTGATTTTGGACGAGAGCAAACAGCATAAAAATAACCGTGCCTCATATCGCATGCAAAGGTTTGTCAGCACTTTAATTAATCACCGAAGGAAAAAGACTAATCGTAACTGAAATTATCGATATTTTTTGGTCTTTATTTCTGGTAACCTTACTCCATCATAATCAAGCAAGCACCTAGCAGGTTAAAAGGCTTCTGGATCAAATTTGTTTTTGAGGTTAACAATTGCAAAGAGTCCTCTCTATTGTCAACAGCAATGGAAAGTTATTGTCACATTATTAATGCATGCTGACATACGGCCTGCTCACTGAGGGAAAACAAAACAAAAAGAAAAGGGATAAAGAATAAAAGGAAAATCTGATTAATTGTGCAATCCGAGATGAGGGTCCTCTCTACTACACCATTGGTCGGGGGAATTTGAAAGGCAAGTGTTTACCATCCAGCTACACGTCACAAAAACATGCTTCATTACTCCTACCAGTGACTTTTGTTCGATATTGACCCGTGGAGCAAACGTTCTCCCACCTTTTATGAAATCTGACAACTGCTCTTCTCATGGAACTTGACATCAGCCATTTTATTCTATTCAGAGCTATGTTTGATCTGCCTCGGCTTCATAATATCACATCATCCCATAAACCATTGACTTTTGCCATCAAGTGCCCTTCAGGGTTCGCTAGTTCAACAACGTTCTCGACTAGGACGGAAAGACATATTTATTGATCATGTGATCAGTACAGGTGACGGCACATGATCAAGTGTCAGTTTTATTATTTCCTTCGAACTCTGACAAGTCATTAAGTCCAGACAGGAAATCCGAGTTTCGCGACTTGGGTCAAAATGTATTTGACTCCGATAGAATATTTCTACAAAAGATGTTCTTTGATTTAGCCTATGAGATTATCGCTCATCCATGATGTTTATTTACATGATAAATGTTCTCATATGACATCTGGGATCTATCCAACACCGTGGCTAATAGCTTAATCAACCAGAGCATGACAAAGGACATGACAAAGGCTGTCCACCTCAATAGGCAAAATTATTGACCAAAACTATTGATGAAAAAAAATAAAGTATGAGGGGAAAAAAGAAGTGAAGGGCTATGGCTATGAATGCTGTTGCTGTTATCAGGTGAATTTTAGATCAAAAGAAAATAAAGGCAATATGAAAAAGCTATTACTTGTTTGTACATGTAGTGCAAATACAATACACAAGTTAACACCAATATTGATCATTATTGTTGTTAAAGAGGAAAAGAGAAAACACAAAGACTGTGGTATATATATATTTACATATAAATTAAAGACTTTATCTTCAGGAAATGTACAGGTAAAAGGCTTTGATATGGATATTGCATTATTTTATTTTCTTGTTCTACGTTTGGGTACATGTGTATTTATTTAAATAGCACATTTATTAATATGTACAGGGAAATAAATGTTATTTTTTATCACAAGATATATGTCATGAATTTAATTCATAGCATGAAAAATGATGAAAATGTAATGTAGAATTGTGTTTCAAAGTATACTTTATTGAACGAGGCAATTAGATGAGTTTCTACCAGGGTTTACAAATTCCAAAAAGAAAGGTAATAAAGTCTTGCCTCTCTCGCTTCATTCTCATCAAATTCATGAAATATTGAAGATGATTACAATTTACAAATACATGTTGTAATTCAAGTAAATGTATCAGTACATGTGCCTATACTATATACAGTAAGTAGAAAACAATTGACACTAAACCTTTCATTATTCTTTCTGTAAAAGTCCTCAAACATTGCAGCAACTTGATTGATCAATGAAAAAAACAACATTTAAGGGAACATGTGACAAGGGAGATTTTAATTAGCCACTACACGGTATGAAATGTCGTCAGCTAAGGGTGTCTGGAAGACATGATCAGGAAAACTGACCAAAAGTCTAAGGTAGAGGGGCAGCTGTCAGGTGTTTCGGGGGACTGCCAGCAAGGCCCTTATGTCACAATTCGGAGGTTCTAATCTATCAAAGTGCCCCTTGATGCCCCAACTACATCTTACACAAGAGAATTTCAAATTGACAGGACGATCCATCTTTCTTCAACTACTCGTGAAGACATGGGGCACTTCTTGGCAAAAGGTTTATCTTCAGCATTTAACAATTTTTCAATGTTAATTGGGCCACTGGCCAGCTACATCAATTCAAGCCTGAAGCATCATTATCCTATGTGGTTTGGGATATTAACTGCTCATTAAGATTTGCATCATGGGAAGGGGCTGACGATTTGAGAGAATGTGATTATCCAAATATAAGCCTGGACACAACCATTGTATGGATACATGGACAACAATAATCCACTTCCATTGTAATTTCATGTTTCTTGTTTAAGAAAACTGTCTTACTGTTGTTAAATGTTTGCGTTCAAATGCTTAACAAACAAACAGTTAAAATTTGACATATGCGAAAATTTTAACATGAAAACCACTACGGGCAGGCAGATCTAATGAAAGTTTTTGTCTTATTTCTATTTGAATTATTCAGAAACTCTGAGCATTACCATTATACTGTGTTGAGAGTTGGTTATGTTGGGAGCTGTTAAATCTAGAATCCACAGACTAAACATCTCTTAGACGTCAAAGAAATTTCTGGAGAATTTCGACTTTTGCAGCTCGTATAACACTTTCTTTGGAAGTCGGTTCTAAATTGACTCAAAATTGTGCTTTATGGTGTGAAGTTTCCTTGTCAAAAATCTTCGCTGGTCTCCTCTAGCTGGAGATTTTGAAAGGCTTCATTTGCTCAAGCCTTGTTGCCAAGATGTAGATTTATTGGCTCAGCTGTTGCCCGTTATGGACTTTCACATTGCCATTGAGTACCTCTTGGCGATTCATGACACAGCATGCCAACAAATCAAAGCTTTCAACCATTCCTACAATCACAGGCTTTTCTCAATTCCGCACACTTGACCATATTTACCCCCCTTGTAATACGAGAGGCTACATTTTAGACAGCTTTATATCAAGACGTTCCATTTAGTAGGGGCACAACGGGATCTTGAGAAAATTCAAGAGGGAAAATACCACAGAAAATTGATCTTCTCCATAATGAAAGCTGAAACCAAATTTCTAGAAGAAATTAGACTCATAATTAGTCTTTTGTCACGAAATGTGCGTTCCCTATGTTGACACTAACTCTAATCTTTTGGGGAGGCAAAAAAAGCCTTTGTTCAATAAAGGCTATGATTTTCAACTAATGAAGTATCCATCATTTTCTCAATAAATAATTGACATCTATAACATTTGCAATAGTATTCAGTTAAAATACTAGTATATTAGCTAAAATATAAAAAATATAAAAAAAATGATAGTAAGAATATAAAGAATAATAATACTACAAACTATAAGTTTAATTATCAAAAACTACATAAGCAAAACGAATCACAAAAATATTGTGTAAACATGAAAATACCTCTTCCCATGATTCACCTACATGTACTTGTACGGCCACTTTGAACTTCAAAAAAAAAATATATATCAGTAGAAATAGGAAATATTCAAAATTTTACATACCAAAATCATTGATCTTCTAAACTAGGTTAATTAAAAATGTAGTTAACAATTTATTTCTGGTTCAAGTTGTAATGAAATAAAATAACCACAAAATATGTTAACTGATTTTTGTTTTTGAAGCAAAATTACACAATGTACATTGTAGCTACTCATGAAACAAGAAACATGGGAAAAAGAAAGTAAGAATAATATTTTTCTAAAAATGTAATCACACTGGCACAGGGAATGTCGATAAATTAAAACCGATGAATCCTCTTACATGTATGTTCTACATGTAGATAAACACCCAGAGACAAGTTTCTTAATAAACCTTAATCTCGAGTTGTGTTATGGGTTACCTACAGTCATCTCAAGTGAAGGTATTGACTGTTTAAATGTTATATAGTATGTACCAAACAACATATTCAGCATGGGTTAAGCTTTAATCAACCTGCAAACTCGTGTTTCAGAGAAATAAAAATGAACCAATGAATACATGTGTCCACAAAAGAGAATGAGTGTTACAGTGTATCTGATCTGAAGGGATATATCGCCTTAACCAGTAGGTCCTTTAGTTTTTTATTTCTCTGGTATGCTATAATATGTCTTTAAAAAGATATATAAGACAATGCTTCATATTATGGTAGTGTTGCTGTTAATAGAGTACACCATCATCATATAAGTGAAATACACTTGACAAATCAAACATTCACTGCTGATTATACAAAATAAAGCATAAAAACATTGAGTAAATTAAAGTTTTTCAGTTTACAATAATATTTAAAAGTAAAAAAAAGATGGCATGGCAATATGATTGAACAAAGTTATTGTTATGTTATGTATGCCACACAACTCTCATAATAAAATTTCAATCAATAAGAGTTAAAGCAAATGAACAATGAAAAAAATTGTATTTACATCAAATCTTGCATTCTACCTAATTCCCGCCACAATGTGTAAATTACTGTCTGCCTCAACAAATGGCCTGGACTGACATATTCACATGTTTATCAAACTAATGGTCATGGGTATTTCTCAATTGCACATGTGCTAGGTCAAATACATGGAGACACAAGTAGTATATGGCCTCATATTTCACACTACATTACACACAGGGGACCAATCAAATGCTTCAATGTAGCCTAAGCAAGAAGCAATATGAGTTAGCCAAGAAAAAAATGTTTCTAGAATCTCTAGATGGCATTGTTAAAATAGGAGATAAGAGCTGGGCACCTGCCTTCCAGAGAATGCTGGATTTGACAATTATAAATCTTCTCATCTATAATTGAAAATGTGATCAATTTTTCTCGCCATGATATTGTAAGGGGGGATTACCACGCGACAAGTAAAATCCTTATGATCCGTCTTTCTTGGGGCATATCTATCATAATTACGTTGCTTCGGCGGGAGATGGGGAGTTCTTGGAGCCAGATTAGACAAGACAGTTCTTCCGGCCGAAGCCCCCGGTCTCACTATCAAGCCTGATGCCAAATCGCCTATAAATCACAACTAACCAATGGCAATAGCAAGCTTTTCTGATCCCTGGCTTCCAAAATGATATAACTTTTAGAGGGTCATCTTTTAGTAATAGAGGCAATCCCCTGATTCTTCTGCTTCTATCAGTTAGTTTGCCCAGGCTCAAAACTGACGGCCAGGCATAATCAAATGACAAATTGCTCCCAGAGCACAACAGTTTTAAGCATATAACTCATCTCAGTCTCTCAAATGGCAAAGCTCAAACGATACATGTCCACTATTTGGGAGTTCCATCTTTTTTATAATCCCAACATAAAATAAGATTCAGTGAGATTTATTATTATCCAAATACAGATTGTATCAAATTGTCAGACAAAGACATGACTAGCTGGAAACAGAATCGCATTAATCCTCTCTATGACTGCTTCAATAGCTGATTAATAGCATAGATAAATATCATTGAAAACAAGAGGAGTTATGAATTTTACTCATTGTGTTAGTACTGGACAACAGTGTAAAAGATGCACTCTAATCAACAGATACAAAGTCAAACTGTTTTACAGAAGTGATAGATATGATCATAAAAATAAAATGTTTTGATAACAATAAATATATCCTTTAACTAGTCAAAAACTCCATGACTTTGTCAACTCCATGTGAAGGCACAATCAGCTAAACCTTAGGTGGATGCATGATACACATCATAAAGTGATGTTATCCTTAATGAATGTAGACGACAGACCATCAGATTTGTTTTGGTTTTGTTTGATGGAGATTTTACGCCGCACCTAAGGTTATTTCATTTACATTACAGCCAGACCAATGGATGAAGGAAAGCACCACTGGCAACAAACAAAGACAGGACAAATATATCACAAACAGATCAGCTTCATGTTGCCCCAAACACTGTAGCTCTGAAAGCCCCAGGGTAACAGGAAGCTCCCATCCAACCCTCCACCGATTGCCCTGGTTGGCTAAAAATAAAGAAATTGGTGACAGAGGGTTCTCCTTAATTATGATTGATTGATTGATTGATTGATTGATTGATTGATTGATTGATTGATTGATTGATTGATTATGCAGTATCAAGGGTTTATCTTTCTATGATACAAAAGCTGTAAAAACACCACCATTGTTCATTTCCTTAGTTTGACTGACTGGTGTTTAGAGCTGTGCTGAAAAGTGTTTCAATTACATGAAGGCTTTGAAATGTGAACAATATTGACTGACAGAAAATTAGTTTCCTCCACTCCTAAGAAAGGCAATATAATCAGAATTATAATGCTCAAAACACACTAACGTTGTTTTAAAAATTTCAAATAATTGTTTGCTGTTTTGTACATCATAATATATTACGCACTCTTCTTTCTTCGCTTACTTGTAAAAAGATGTCTTCCACTGTTAACTACATGTACTTGGAAACTGTTTGATGATCAGTGAGTTTTTCATGTTTGTTGACAAAACAGCCTGACCTATCGGAAAAATACAAACTATATTTTCTTCGCAAAAGACAATTACTCCAAACGACAGTTACTTTTTTCTCAACAATCTGAAGAGGATATTGAGTTTCAATTGGATTGGAATCAAGGCTAGTGAAATATTCTGTGGGAGATAAAAAAAAGTATTTTCTGTTCAGCAATTCAGTGAGCAGATTAAGACTGTGTGGACAAGAGCAATGATAAGTTTGACAGAAAATTGCCAGCGAGTTTCAACTGATGATGAGACGGCCCAGACACAGGAGAAATCTAAACCAAGATGGATTACACTGTGCCATGCATACTGATTTAACAAACTTGGACTCTTCAAAAGATTGCTCTTTCTCAGCGGGTCAGACTCAAGCCTGTCTGACCACACTCGACGAGAAGATATGAAAATACCTCAATAAAAGCCATTGGATTGGCCTGAGGAACTGGTATCAGTGTCAAGGGGCCTTGGCTTGAAGCAAGAGGTGGACTGATTTTGCATCTGAGCTATTACAATCTGTAATAGGGTGCTTGTGTTTAGGTATGATTGATTGCGGCTTCGGCCCGATCAGTTTGATAAAGTCAGCCAAAAGCTTGATAAAACCCCCTCGACGCCACGAATAACAAGAAGAAAAAGACCTACAGAGATCTTCGCACTTTTCCCAAAACTCATCTAGGACGTTGCTACAGATTGTTTAAAGTCTAGAGCTGTTCATCGAGGCTGATGAGGGTAAATTCACTGGCAATCGTTCACCCGCCATCCCTTGTCAACCGGGTGATTAAAGACGGCTTTGCCTATTCACCAGAAGTAATCTATACTAAGACTGAAAATAATGCAGCAATATTATGTATAATCTTCTCCTCGGGCAGATTTGATAGCTGTGAGCAGATAGGATCTCCACAGTCCATGGCCCCATTCCCATCTCAAGTCATCTTGAAAAGGTAGTGAAGGGCATGGCAAGTCGATCAAACATATTTCATTCTTGATCTTAACACACATCAGTTATCCTGTTGACAAGTTGCTTATGATGGAATCTGCCAAATCCAGGCCATTGAAGGGTTATCAAAATCTCATTTACTCTATCAAAGACTCTAAAACAACAACAACCAAGTGGAGTTCAAGTTGGCATTATTCAGTAATTGTCCCGGTATGTACTTGATCTGGTAATACTCTCCTGACACAGGGGCTGCTGTAACACAAAGGGACAGAGCAAGGCAATAAGACTCACAGCCAAAGGGCACATGTGAAAAAACACAGTCACCTTGGCTGCATCCGTTGTCTTAATGTACATGTAGTCAAAAAAATTTGCTAAGTCAGACAGCAGATTATACTTCCAACTATGAAGTGATGTTAAAACAACAATAAACAAAGTCTTTGGCACTTCATCCTACTAAACAGCTAGTGTGCTTCTTTGAGAAAGATCAGCATGTATTTATAATATTATTGATTATAGAATGTGTACAAAAAGTTAAGAAGATAATCTAAACATCTGTAAATAGTACTGTGTATGCTCCACAAATCACAAAAAAAATATTTAATTCATTCAGTTGAATTCAGTTTTTAAAAAAATCTGTTTTATTTATTGCATGTAATAAGTGCCGTGTGAAGCTGATATACATGTAAGCAGCCCCAGTGTGTGCTTCACATAAAACTCTCATTCCATTGATCAGTATTAAAGCTAGCCTTTGAAACTTTCTCAGTGAAGTGTTGGCCCGGTTTGGATTTCTTTGTTTGGGTATAAAACTGTACTTAAGGTTATTTCACTCACATGACGACATCCCAGCTGAAAGGGTGGAGGAAACCACCCCTGACACTACTGGCAACAAACAAAGACATCACAGGACAAATACAGGACACTCACAGGACAATACAAAGACATCATAAAACAGATCAGCTTCCTGTTCCTCTTTAGCTCTGAAAGCACCAGGGCATAGGAAGCTTCCTCCAAGCACCCGCGGCCCTGTTTGGGGCCAAATGTAATGGGTAACATCCACAGTGAAGGCATGCTATGTTTACTGTCAGTACTGTAAAACTACATGCAAGTGTGCTTTAAAGTAACCACCTATTCATCTTACAACTAAGTATAATCCAATTAAATTATTTTATATTTTTTATACAGGCCCTGATGAAGTGTTGTTTTCTAGTAAACATACTTTTAGGAAATCGATCAGTTTTTTTGTTTGATAGGGGGTTTAACGTCCTACTCTAAGGTATTTCACTTATATGACGATGGATTGTCCACTTCACACTGTGCCTTGCCTAATTATGGTAGAAAAAAACGAGAATATACCCTGTAAAACCACCCACGCAATTGCCTGAGCCACATCGTGTGACTCACTCACATACCTGAGGGTCGACAGGCGGACTCAATCCTGTGAGCGGTACATCGAGGTAACCAGTAAGCCCTGGCCGCGGGCCTAAATCTATCGGAAACTATGTCAAACAATTGCACTAAATAACTCAATCTTTGGATGAGTATTTTTCATGCACTTGTTATGTAATTGCACCATTTTAAAAAAGTGAATCTGCTCTGTATATAGCTCTGATGTAGTCTGTTATTTTGTAAAGGCATGTTGACTGTATTTTAATTTTTAAATATAATGGGAAAAGCTTCACTATTAGGCTAAATGTACACCGATATGAAAGCAATTTAACAGTAATATGGAAAATAAAATTTGCAGTTTCCAGGGTTGATCTTTGAATATGATAAATTAAATAATTTTCACAAAAAAATTTCACTTTAAGAAATACAATGACTAATATTTGCATAAACATTTTTTGTTACAGCTTTTTATCGTATTAAAGCTTCCAATATTATGGCATCATATTTACTCTGAAATAATTTTGAGCAAAGTCTTAATTTTATTTTTCAATCTTTTTTTCTAACTTTAAATTAAGGAAAAGACAAAGGCCTTTCATAGTCTTAATGGTTTTTGTTAAGTTCTAAAAAGAAATAATTCTTTTTTATCATTTACATAATGGTTTTTTCAATACATATTGTCAATATGAACACATCTGTTTTCATCTTTTATGTAAAAAAGACATCAATTTGTTAGTGACAGATTTTATTATGTTGGCCTTTGTTGGATTCAGAATTTAGGATTGAGATTTAATTTCTTTGCGATTCAGTTATGGCTCTCTTACGGAGAGAAGGCTCTTTGAAATTGACAAGTAGAGATGTCAATCATATGTCGCCATATGGGTGTTATTTTCATTGGGCTGTCTGTCATTTGTCTGTACAACTATAGAATTATATTCAGTTCACTGGCTGTATTGATGGATAGCAAACTCGATTATTAATCAAGCGATGAAAGAAGCTAACAGCCATCTCCAGCATGATGTATGCCCATCATCATTGCAGCCACCTCAAATATTCTCCTTACACTAGAGCAGAATCAACGGAGAAGAATTGATAGTCTCATTGAAAGTCAAGAGCCTATGAAATCCACTGAGATCATATTTAACCCTTCATAATCCGTAAAATAGCTCTTCACCATTATTGGCCATTATAAACTATAATACTTGCTATTCACGATCTGAAAAAGACCTTCTGCTCTGCTCGACACCGATTCTCCATGCAGAGATCCTCTCCCAAAGTGAAGTCATTCTCTTCGGGATTACCTTCAAGGACCTATGAGCTGTAAAGTAAAGGGTGCAGCAGTCCAAAAGACACCTGAGCGCATCAGTCTCCTGTGATTCAAACCCACAACTTCAGACTCCCATTGAGCAATCAGATTTTCCAGGGTTCTATTCTACATGCATTTCCTGAATAGATATGATTCAATGTATAACAGTGTGATTACTTTTAGACATGTATATTTTATAACTGTTTGTTTGATTGGGTTTTTAAGAATGTACAGAGGGTCATTTCACCATAGATATCATTATAAACAAACACCGACAAGAAACAGGACATGCTACAAAAACAGGCCAAATTTACAGATGTAGACACAACATGTAACAAATCAGCTTTTTGTTGCCCCTTACATCCAAGAGCACCAGGGCAACATAAATATCTCTCTAACTACCTGCCTCCTAAGTAGAGATGACCTACCACTGTCTAAACGTTAGACACAGCCACCTGTCAGCAGATGTAACATTGTTTTGGTTTTATAAATTAAGAGATGGACAATTTCTCTAGTGTTTGACCCTTTGGCCAAGTACATGCTAGCCATTGCGTCCTATGATAAACCTGATACATACATGTACAACAGATATTTCCACTGTGATAATATTGATCAATTTAAAGTTGATCAATCATCTCCTACAATGAAGATTGTATTTCCAAAAATTAATGGTACTGTATATCACAGATATTCATATATATATAGTTAAAGATACAGTTTCACAAATGTATATTAAATGTAGACACAATAAATACAGAACTCTATATGCATACATGTACAACAGTATTTTGACATTTACAACAAAATACAATGCAAACTGAATAAAGATTATCTTCTCATAATAATTGTATCGGATAAATGAGACTGAGGCAGCCAAACACTGAAAAACGATGGAATTATGTAGATCAGAAAAAAAAACAATTGCTTTCTAGTGCCCCTTGGCCTGTGGAAAAGGACAACAATAGTGGGAGCAATTATTGCATAATTTAATGACGACAGAGAAAAGGTTATGAATACAACACGAGAAAATTAACCCAATTTTAATACAGCGATGTGTATGTATATAGACTAAATTGGAGGTAATCTGTGAGAAAATTAATATTTCTGACAATAGAAAATAGGAAAATGATTAATTGGTGGGTTAATCAGACAAAAATTAGTCAGCATTTGACTCGAGAAATTTTGATGACATTCCATTAATTAATCTTTTACCCCACACACACTATACACACTCGTAATAAGTCATTATAACATGCTGATACAGCAGTTTTGATATGAACAAAAATGCATCGTAGTACATATACACCAGACCTTACTTAATAAACATATCATTTTACAGTCCGTCCTGCGCAAGACTTTATGAAAAATTGCCCCCTAAATATCTTTGAAATGAATCTCAAAAACTTTAAGACTATATTTTATTTTATTTGTTTTGGCCTCAACACTTAGTCAGGGTTTTGTAGAGTTGGTGCTAGAACAACAATAATAAGTGCACTCTCCAGTTACTAAAAGGCAGCTAGCTGCTTCTGGTCAAAGGTAAGCATGCATTACAGTTTCCAAATAATAAAAAGGTGTAAATTAATTAATGCTGTCACAACTTCTTTTTAAATTATTTGCTTAGGTATAACATTACACTTAAGATTATTTGAACCGGTGTAATACGTTTGTTTGTTTGTTTGTTTGATTGGGGTTTAAAGTCGTACTCAAGGATATTTCACTTATATGATGACGTGCCAGCACAATGGGTGATGGAAACCACCCTCGACACCATTGGCAACAAACAAAGACAAGATGGTACAAATACAGGACAATAACAGGATGTAATGCAAACACCACAAACAGATCGGCTTCCTGTTTCCCTTTAGCTCTGAGAGCACCAGGGCAACATGAAGCTCCCTCCAAACACCCGCCGGTGAAATAAGAGTAAAGCTTGGATAAAAACACTCTGTCAGTGTCTAAACCAATCAATGACAACTTCCCTCAGCAAATGTATTGACTGACTGAGTGACGAGGATGGACTCTAACAATAGCTACACTAATACAACCATAACATGTGAAGTGTTTCAATCTGTCAAACACCAATGTCCCTCCATCAAGAGAGTTAAAGACAGGCTGAATATACTTATAAGATACTAGCCTTTGTTAGAGGGTTTCAAGAAGATAATACCCTTTGTCAGAGGGCTTCAAGAATGTCCCTCCATCGAGAGAGTTAAAGACATGCTGAATATACTCTTAAGATAATACCCTTTGTCAGAGGGCTTCAAGGATGTCCCTCCATCGAGAGAGTTAAAGACATGCTGAATATACTCATAAGATACTACCCTTTGTGAGAGGGCTTCAAGACTATCCAGACAAATCTGTAGTTGTTCAACATAGGACGAACACTGGTGTTTTTGGTTAAGGTTTGACACCATACTTTAAAAGGTTAAAATGGTGTGCCAGCCCAATGGATAAAGGATACCAACAAAAAGGTACAAGACACAGAAATCAAATGACACAATATAAGAGCTTCATAATGCCCCTCTAACAACTGAGAGGTCCCTCTAGCTCCGAGATCACCAGGGCAATAAGAAGCCATCTCAAACCAGCCTCAGAAGATAACAGTATAAAGCTTGGCTGTTCTAACGTCATCAGTGACCAAAACACAAACAAAAAGTTAGCAAACAAGGGGTCATTGGCTGTAGATTTGACCAGAACAAGGGCAGTAATAAGAGTCTACATGTAGGCCTGTCACACACCCCTTCCACTCCCGGGTCAGGAAGATTAATGGCTGAAGGATCTAAGGAATCTTCCTGTGCGAGAGTGCCAAGATTAATGGATAAGCAATTTACAAAGGTGTCACTGGCCTGATATCTTTCATCTATTAACTATTATCAGGATAAAGGGGAGCCCATTATGGGGTGGCACACCAGTCAAAGCCAATCAAGCAGTCACCCCATGGGAGCAACATTTTAGCCCTATCCAGAACACCTAGGCACTGTGTAATCTGTCAAACAACAAACCCCATCAAAAATCTTATCTTTCTTTCTGGCATATTAGAGGTAATGTTGATTAGACATGAATTATCTCATCACCAACACTCATCCACTAAATTACAAATTTACTGTATACCTGAAGGGAAAATCGTGCAAGCAAGCATTTTTATTTTTTAATTTTCTTTGGTATAAAAACAAAGCAAAAGTAGTGTGAATCAATAGAATGGCATAATAATGTAATTTTCTCCAATCCATTTTAAGTAAGGGATTTAATATCAATGTAACAAATACGATGTAGAAGGGCTTGTATTTCTGTATTTAATATCGTCTTATCTTAAAACTTTCGACAGGTATTAACATAAAATAAAGTCATATTAAAATTTCATATTAATAACTCAATTTATTTAAATAAAGCTTATATAAATAAAAAAGTGTAGACAAATAATCAATATTTATCTGTTTTCCATTAAAAGAGAAGACACAAAACATTGCATTTAGTGGTATTACACTTCATGTTTTTTCTGTATACGTACAGAGTATTGCACAATGCCCACACCTTCAAAACGATAACGTCATGGACTCGTGGACATTATAAAGAACTTAGGAGAGAATGTATGTCGGACACAAAATACAGCCCAGCTAGTCACAAATCCATTTCATTATGCCAACAGAGTCCAGAAATTATAGAAAAAGCTCTCGTCTACCGTCATGTTTTTCAGACTAATTGCACACCTATCTTTCTTCTAATTAAGAATTAGTAATGAGATAGCACCTTTTCCTTATACACTTCAATTATTCACTGCAATAGTCGCGTCACTTGGTGTGACTTGAGTGCACAGCCTCCCCGTCTAGGGTCTAATAAAAATCATTTGGTAAACTGCTTATGGTTAATAGCACATAGAACACCGGGCTAGTCCGGCTTATTAACAGATGCCGACGCAATAAAACCTGATCAAATATTAACAATGTGACCTTAAAAACAGGGAGTAATCAGGGGTGCATTGGTGTTATAAGTCTACCACCAGACCCTAGGGAAAAACACATGCACTTTATCATCTGACAGACAACAAGGGCATCAGACCACTTGGAATACTCATCACAACTTCACAACTTAAGAATCTTTCATAAATTTGAAGTGAACTTTCACAAAACCATAAATATATAAGAAGACAGTTAATGTCTCAGTTTCAAACTGTGTTTGAAGTTTAACTTTGTTAGCCTTTAGCTTAATACAAAAAAACATTAGAAAAAAGCTACATTTATGGGTTTTACACAGAATGTTGTTCTAAAATGTGAATATGCTTTTAAAACTTTAATTTAACTTAAACTCAAAAACACAAATATCTCTTTGTACATATCTTCAATGTACATGTTAACTGATACACAAGGCAAAAAAAGCTTAATAAAGAGGCGTTTGTCTTTTTGTAAAAAAAAAAATTGAATATAAATTTGAGCTGAATACACATATTATTTTCTATAAATTTTTTATTTTAAATCAATTAAAAAAAAAAGCAAACAATTATACTTCATACATGTATAAATACATGGAAAAAGAAAAACACAATATTATTGTCTAACTATATAAGAAAGTATCTTTAATATGGTCTCTGTGGACGATGGTGAAATTAAAAAGTCAATCAGAAAATAAATATCGGATAACATGTAAAATGATTTACATGTAATTGTGAAAAATACATTTAATTCACAGATAAAGTCATTATTAAGTTTTACTCCAGTGAAGTAGAAAGAGACAATGTGTTATACCTGCCAGTTTCAGCCTTAATCAATGCATATATGGTCTATCATTAGGGTAATAATACAGACTCAGGTGGCCAGATTTGACACAAATGAGCTGGATTTCCTAACAACACGCACACTCCTTCCCCAATAACACGACCAAATTCCAAGGAATATTTCTCCGATCCATAATTTTATTGACTATTTATAAAGGACATCTGATTAGTTCGTGACTGTATTTATTCCAGAGTCTGGCTAGATTATTTCGTGCCCTGATGTCAACGGTGTAATTTGCACGTTGCTCCGTGTCAAGCTAGCGCCCTTTTGTGTTCAGCTTATTAATACGAGGAGAAAGAAAATCTGCTGCTATAAGACTGGCACACAGGCCATAACTCTTTAATATTACAGCCATGAAGTAGCTGGATCAATGCTTCCTTACTGGCTGAGCTGAGAGTGCTGGGTGCAGGCTGACTGCTCTCCGCAGCAGCAGATATGATCGAAGCTCAGAAAGTGGGAACGACTCTCCGGAGGAAAGCTGTCATCGCCAGTGATCTGCGATTAACCCTCGACCCGCCTGGACCAAGTGTCGACACCTTTACACCTTAGAAACTACAACCAAATTATGCATATAATCAGATGGAGTAGTCACATTCTGGGGGCATACAAAACATTTTTGAGCAGCATGACAGCGTTAATGTCTCCCATTTGGGGAATATTCACACAAACCGTATTACATTTCCCTATTTGGCATCAACTTATGACACAGGGGACCCAAGGCCGTTTCAAGAAATTACATTTGGAGGTGGCGAAATCAGAAAATTATGAGTCAAAATGCCCCAATAAATATCGCTAGCTGAGAGGTAATCAAATTGTAACTCTCTGCGCAGGCAAATCATAGAATTGGAAAGCAGTTATATGCACATCTGATAACTATATGGCTATTCAGTACTCCCAGTGGGTGGGGAGGACTGTGTAAATCTTTCCCCAATGAACGCACCATTTGCTTTAGCAGCAAGGGGCAGATCAAATATTTCCAAACTTGTTATCTTGCTGAAAGCAGTGCCAAGATTTATCTGTTTTCTTTCTACATTAATCTGTTTTCTTTCAAACTTTCTTTATTTAAACAAATTTATAGTACCATTGGTGGCTTCTGAATCTCCAGCTATTACAGCTATTAACATTTAAATCAAAATGTTTCAGTCATTAAGAGTTCTACGTGAAAACTTTTTATGTTGTTAGATTTTGGTGAGTACGTACATGTAGAAGATATTCAAAAGTGTTAGGGGATGAATATCACTCGTGTCTGGTAATTTTAAAAAATAATAAGCTGAAAATTAAGAGAGTAATATTCGGCATTGCTGAGAGCGGAGGGCTAAATTTATATGTTCCACTGTTGTTGTATAAAACCAGGGACATAGAACAAAAATATTTTAAAAATTAAAAAATTAAAAAATAATGGAAAAGGGGTGTAATAATATTAAAACATACTAGATGCAAACATTTATCTTCCTTGGCATGGAAACTACTATAATTTTACCTGATAACTCAAGAATGAGCCCCCTCCCACCCACCATCACACATAGCCCCAATATAACATGATAACCTGAGAATACCCCCCTCCCCCCTAATCACACATAGCCCCAATATAACATGATAACCTGAGAATACCCCCCTCCCCTCCAATCACAGATAGCCCCAATATAACATGATAAGTTAATAACCACTGACCCCAATAGTGAACAGATAGTCGGGTCATCAGAGAGAATTTATTGGGCCTAACATCAGGCTAACTGCAGTCAAACCAAATCATTTTTCTTTTTGATTATTCTCCCCAATTAGTCATAGCACGCACGACCAAAGTATAAATTACTGGAGAGGGAAAATTCAATCATCCAACAGATTTGTGCAGGCTGATAACAAGCATCCATCATATAGTAAAAATTCTAAAAATCAGATTTAATTTTCCTAGCCTTTTAAATATCAAATGTAAAAAATATTCAGACATACACCATGGACTGTATGAGTTTTATTACTGGTATTGTCATTTTATTATTACCAATGGGATCTGGTTTTTCTTCAGATTTTAAACATTCTTTGCTTCCAATTACCAAGATTCGCCCCAAATTATCAATAATTTTTAAATTTGCTTTCATCAGAAATGGGCAAGTTATTATTGTCATTATTAGTAATGCGTAACTCTATTGCGAAACATTTGCTTCATGTTAAAATAAAATAAGAAGCAATAGTCACCCCAAAAAAAGGTATTTTTTGTTGTTTTGGAATACATGTTGTGCCCTCTTTGTTTGAACAGATTCTAGCTTCAATAAATGCATGTACACTGTACATGTACTGGTCAGCTTGCATATTTACTCAACTAGAATCCCCTTAA
>JAQQZZ010086083.1:0-18449 GCA_030265115.1 Mopalia vespertina
CGAAAGTTTGGGAGGGAGCTGTGGGGCCGAACGTTAACATTACGGCTTATGGCAAATTAATGGTGGTCTTGCGCCAACTGTCGCTAAGAATAGTGATCCGCCCCGTGACCTCCTAGAAAGAACGGTATACCAGCGGGCTGATTCCAAAGCTGTCTTACGAATTAGAAAGCCAAGTTGCAAGACCAGTTTACGCTCTACCGTAAAGGTAGAGAAAAATCCATTTGTTTTTTAAATATTTATATTTCTTTACTTATTGTTTATTTTGCTCGAATGTATGTATCATATACTTTATAAATACAAACCAGTACTTCTGTCAATTACGTATTTCAATTACTATAAAATACTTAAAAGCCTGTTTACCGTGGTTATAAATATTGTTCACTCTCTTTCGATATTTAATTATTGTTTACATTTGTCAGTAGCTAGGATAGTGACAAAAAGGATAAAATAAAAATTAAAAGACAACCCCTGGGACAATATTTAACTTAGTCAGAGATTTTTGACAGTTCAGCAGCTAGCTCATGAACCCCGCAAACGGTGATATTTCTGCCTTGCGAGACCAAAATTAGTAAACACGCGGGATATTTTCCTAATCGCCTCGCGAGACTTTTGCCTCAGCAGAAAGTTCTCGTTTGCGTCGAGCTTTAATAGTACCGGTTGCTCGAAGCGCAATTAAATTTAATCCACTATTAGATGACGCCACGCCATGCTGAAGGTCTATCTCCTATCCGCTATTAGCTTTTTAATCTGGGGCCGGTTTCTCGAAGCGCTATTAAATTTAATCCGGTGTTAGATGACGTCACGCCGTGTTGAAGGTCTATCTCTAACCCGTTATTAGTGATTTTATCTGGTGTTTGCGGTTAATCGTCTTTCGAGCAACTGGCCCCTGGTGTTAGCTATAATAGCCTTTCGAACAGAACGGGTTTTTTCAGTTATGACGTTACGACAACAGAGTGACGTCCCTTATCGAAATAACGTTATCGGTTTACACGATTTTTAACATGGGCGATATAGGGAATATTGCAAATTAACAAGTAAACGTTAATAAAACCTATGAATTCCCATAGCTTAAAATATTATTTTTTACAAAAGTTACAATTTTAAAGCTATATTTTCCTGAAAACCAACAACCCGCAATGTTAAAGTATAGGCAAGCTGCCCTACCATGCCATAATGGGGCAACGTCATTTGGCAAAGGGACGTCACTCTGCTGTCGTAACTCAAAACCTCCGTATTGGCCCCTACATAGGCTGAACATATGCATTGTTAGACAGGCTCAGGACGACCAAGGCTTACACCGATTTTGTACGTAGACTCATTAAAAAGGCAACAAAACGGCAATCTTTTATAATGTGGTCTGTACTCTATACTGTAGAAATGAGAACACAAAAGAAGAAAGATGCAGACAAAAATTAGGCTATAAAAACAGCAATCACTTCACAAGAACGTAAGGTGTGTGCGTGTGGGGGTGGGGTGGGGGGAGGCAAGAACTATAAGTTTGCAAAAAGCACTTTTTTGAGACATTCCGGTCCGGCCGATCCCAAAGCAAGACAGTCAGTCTATCCGCGCCATGGCGGGAAAAAGTAGAGAATATGGGAATGTCATTGCTGAGAAAATATTTTAAAAATGGCAAATCAGAGCTCACCTATTTTGCTGTGATAGTCGAATCGGACGTCAAACGATCGTCGCCATTGTGACATGCATTTTGTTTATCAACTGAAAACATCTAGTGCGCGGTGTGCAGAGAATTCATAGTAACCATATGTTTTTTTCGGTTTAGAACATAATTATGTATTCTTAACTAAATTGTGTGGCTAGTGTGGGTTAATCAGCTTCCGGCTAAGATTCATACATTTATGCACACGAGCTAAAATTAATGCTGATATCGCAACAACCAGAATCACACGAGGTTTGGCTGATTGCTTCCACAGATAAACTGGATTAATTTCGTAACGTCAAAAAGAAACCTAATTGTGACGTGAAAATGGTTAACAATAGCATGCACTCTTGAACTCCCAGCGTCACAGACGAGACGTCAACTGAATAACACACGCCATTGCTCTGACGTCATAAACGTTGACGTTAGTAACGTCTTGTGGAGCCAGCTTGTAAAACAAATAGGGACAAGACTGATCAACATACGTTCGGTGTTTGATTTTCCCTTTATTTCCATGCTAGCTGTTTGATTTGTGAATTGACATAGCCAGAAAATGGCGAACATATATACGAAACGGTCGGGATATCCGAGAACTACCTCTCTCAGCGATTATCAACCGATTATACAGGATGGAAAACCTCTGCCTAAAATGTGCCGTCGTCAACCGCGTCTTCTCTCTCCGGATCGCACGTTGAATCCCCATCCTAAAGGGTTGGCATTTCACTTCCCAGAAGGCAAAGCGGTAAGGGGCGGAGTTTTCATAAATTATTGTACATTTAGCCTATATTAATTTTAAGATAATATTATCATATTGAATTATTCCTTACATGAACTAATGACTTATCTGTCCACGATATCTGTTTTCTCGTTTTCTTTGTTGCATAACCAATAATTTATTCTGAAAATGAAACGATTTTTTTTTTTTTGTTATTTTGTTTTGTTTTTTAACATCTTAAAGGGAAAGACAACTGTTTGTATATTTACTTTCACATTTAGATCTAGATGATTTTATCGGATATAAATACTACGGGAAGGCTTGCAATACCAGAGAGTTTATTTAGATTTATAGTATTTTGTCAGATCTTAATGCCACGATCATACGTACTATGAAGACAAGTTGATTTGGATCTAGCTTCAATCACGTTAGAAAACGGTGTAAGAATTAGCATGGGAATCTTATTTCCAAACTAGAAACCAGAAGTGATCGAGAATCTACATGGTCTTTTATTTTCTGCGTTTTTGTTTTTTTTGTTTTTAATTTCTCAGCCATTCAGTATCTGGGACAAAGACTTCAGCGAAACGACGAAGAAGATGTCCAATATGCTGCGTCACCAACGTAAGTTTCAAATAGAAACTAATTAAATCGTTCAGTAACATAAGAAAGAATTTGTTTTATTGGTTTATTGGTCACAACGTTTCAATCTCATTTCAGGTATCGTTTCCAAGTGTAAATTATTAACAAACATTTAAACTTGAGTAAAGGGTGTCTACAGATTAATGATAGGATTAGTAACAATATAGTGAGGGTTTTTAACAGAAATTTGATAAGTTAAATCATTCAGGTAACAAAAGCACGTTAAACTGACTAATGAATAAAATACAGTACAACAAGTAGCCTTATTGCATTTTTATCGGGGATTGTTGTATTGCTTTATCTAGGTTTCCCATTAGATTCCATCGAACACTGGTAATTTATAGTTTTAATTTAAATGAAATACACTCGAGTGCAAGCTACTTTTACCCTATTTAAATTTCCGTGTTATGATCCTTCTTTTTAACACCAGGGCAACTGTCACGCAGCAATATTAGAACTACCAGAAGACTAAATTTGTCTTTCTCTATATTGAGGATAAAGATTGGTGAAAGTTGTTAGTTTGTTTGATTAATTGGGGTTAAACACCGCACTTAAGGTTTCGGAAAAATATTAGTTCCACAACTTGTTTATTCCTTACGTATAATTTGTTTACTTGATTTGGGGTTTTACGCGGTACTAACTGTTATTTCACTTGTATAAGGGTCAAAGTGCGTAAGACGAGACTTTCACATATTCACCCTGGCAAAAATTTAATTGGACTATTGTAGAAACAAGCTGCCAGTCAGAAAGTCATTTACAAATCACGTCTGTCGATAACAAAAAAGCGTTGCGCCACTGTCAATTAACGTATATATATCTGTGATGATGTCAGGATTCGTTAAAGTGACTATAAGGTTTTTATCGGGGATGCATGTTGTGTTGTTTTAATATTGTTTTAATATGTATGTATATTACATATATATAGCTTACTTGTCATCCTGTGTTTAGACCGCCTCTTACTTTTCTAATAAAAAGCTCCAATCTGATTGGGTTGGGTAAAAAGATGTCGCCCGAAAGTATCTGTTGCAGACTCTAGTTCAGGCAAGGCTGAAAAGGAAGACATGCTTAATGAGACGATCTTCTTTCCGCCTTGCCTCGGAAAAAAGCCATTGATAGGCAGAGATAATCGCTGTATGGCTTAACGTCTGGAATACATGCAATGCCAATTTCAATATAGCTGCAAGTCTTTATCACATTCGTTTATCAGCGACTAGTATATTCATAATAAGATATAAAAATGATACCTATTTTATTATCAAATTATATTTCATGTAATATTTTTGTCGTACAGGCTGGGTGAATTTCAGCGCACCATTCCTCTCCGAAATCAAAGAGGTAGAGTATAAACGTACACGTAAGTTGTTTTCTTCGTTCTTTATTTTCTTTCTTTCTTTCTTTCTTTGTTTCTTTCGTTCGTTCGTTCTTTCACTCGTTCATTCATTCATTCATTCATTCATTCATTCATTCATTCATTCATTCATTCATTCATTCCCTTGTCCTTTCGCTTTATCCATTCATTCACTTATTCTTGTTCATTATGTGTTTGTTCAATCAGTTGTTCTTTTATGTGAGGTTGGTTCTGAATAATGCCTTTGTTCATTTATTGGATCTTTCATTCCTGCATGTGTTTATGAGTTATATTTTTGTTAACGAAAATGTATCAAAAACAAACAATAATTCCAGAATATGTATTCTCCATCATCGCAGTATGTTTCTACCTCTACTGTGAAAAAAGTAAATAAAAACCAAACTGGAACTTACAAAAACACTGTTTTTCTATAATGCAAAAAAAATAAAATAAAATACTATTTTCCCTGCATGTACGTTATAGGTGAGTTACCCGAGATAAAATTTACCGTGGACACAATCTACAGAATGTCTTATCAAAGTCCGGATAGGCTACCCCATTTGGATGACAAACACAAAACAACCCGATTCGGAAGTACTCCTGCGTTCGCTACCACGGCTTCACGAGGAGTAGGTAAGACCTAACAGATGAGCGACAATGGAAATGAAAGTAAACGCAGTTATATACCACGTCTAATTTTATTTATATGGATGACAAAATTACGTACTATCAATTTCGATTTGTTTACTAATCACGTATATATTAACATTTACTCCTATTTTTATATGAGCTTCTTTCTATTTTGTTTCAGTGCCCGATGCAATTCCCAAGCAGTATCCACCATATAATCCATATTGAAAATAACGGAATTAAACATTTTCTTAAATTAATTTCATTTTTTTTATTTTAAAGCTGCAAACTATCAAATAACTATTTCTAAATACTACAAACGTTTAAGTCTGATCCATTTCGAACCTTTATTTAATTTGCGAATAAAAAATTTGTTTGAAATTATTTGTATTGCCTTTTTGTAAATTACAATGTAGCATTATGTAAATAATGTAGAACACTATACATGTATGTAAAAAAGCGGCGCAGTCGCCTACTGCATTAGCCTACATTAGGACGTTATTCGTTTCCATTGTGAAAACGATTTAAAGCCCAATTCACACCAGACGCGATGCGACGTCGCGTCGCTTGGGTCTAGCGCGACAGTAGCCTCTAGGATGAACTTTATCACATTAAAAGTAGTATTAGTTTCGTGCAGCGCGACAGTCGCGACGCATCCGGTGTGAATTGGGCTTATGACGTCATTGGGGAAAAAGACGCTAAGGATCATTAAGATTTTCGAAAAGGGTGTATAGCGCTCATGTTTATCTTAACCTTACAGTAGATGAGCCTTAATTGTAACATCATTCGCTTGCATTAAACCTCGTCTCTTTTGATTTAAAATGTCTTTCCGCGATAAGCTCGAGATTGGGCGCGACACGTCTGCTTTAGTCTGGATATCTGACCCTAATTAACTCCGCTGGTTATTAATAATGTAATTTAATTTGCACACGCCGGTGAATATTCAGAGAAGAGCACAGAGCGTTTTAAAGCCGAGGTTAGAGGCCATACGCATTCAATATGATTTGTGATTCACGGACATGCCTAATTTAAAAAGTTTTCGTACGGCACAAGGTCATATCTCCGTTTACTGTATACCGCATATATATAATTCAACGAGATACGTATTTCATTTGCATCTACGTCATAATGGGCCTTGGAAAATCGTTTTGCTCAAAATCAAGCCGGGGTTCAACAAGACCTAAGGCGACATCTGTATTGAAATTTTAGATGAAGGAAACTGCTATATGCTACGCCAAGAAACTACAGGATTCCCCGGTCTTTAAATCAGCATAGGCCACACAAGTATCTAGCTGGTAGCCATTCGTTCTCGGTAGGCCTCCCATGGCTATTTGTATTTATATAAGGAGATAGAAAATGGGGTTTCTCCAAATTATGTAAAATCGACAAATAAAGCAAACTAAACACAATGCTGTACTTGCTTGGGGTATTTAAACATTCTGGCTTTAATGCCGCTGTCATTTTATAAAACTTACCAGCAGTTCTGTTGTTGTTTCGAAGTTTGGTGATCGCTAGGCAACAAAGTTTCTAAGCCCGAAGTCTATATATTAAGCTGCTCAAGCCGCCGTTAAGCAAGTGCGTCATCCCAACAGAGAGGATGGACGTCTTCGAGACGCGAAATCAAGAGAATCGATGGTCAGCTCAAGCTTTGGTTTACGTCTGATATACCTTAACAAATATATCAGAATTTTTTTAGATCCAGGTATCAACAGCTTTATTGATGGTACAGCTAAGTTTCATATCGTAACTTAATCTTGAACACAAATTGTTTGATTGAGGTTTAATGCTGCGGTTCAGCTTATTTAACTCATATGACAGCGTGCCAGTCCACGAAGTCATTTGAGTCAAGCTATAGTCAAATTTAACTTCGTTTATGTTATGGAAAGCCTTTTAAGAACCCTTCACTTGCACTTATTATATGCCCAGTGGATTTGTGGGGTTTTTTTTTTTGACGAGTTCAACGTCGTACTTAAGGGTATTCCACTTATATCGATATGACGACGGATTGTCCACTTCACCATAATTAAAATACGGTGGAAAACGGACATGAAACCTTATAAAAAATAAAAACACCCGCTATTGCCAAAGCCTAGCCCGAACATTGGGCTTATATGTTTGCCTTTTTACAAAAAAAATCGGACATTCGATTTGGCAAACACTATAAGGGTAATGGCGTTATGATAAATAAGTCGACAGAGTTGATTTTCTACGCTAACCAAAGCCATACTGTGAGACTCGCTCATATACCGAAGTTCGATATCAAAATAGGATCAGTAAGCCAACACGCTAACTACTGAACCATGGCTGCTGGTCATATGCTCAAGAGATAAGATGAAAATAAAAATAAAATGCCAGTGGTCTGAAATTCCAAACAATTTTATTACTTTGTACACGAATCTCTCACATCAGACATTACGTTGGTGACAGTAAGAAGAACTATGTAATGATGGGATCAGGAAACATATATATACAGGACTATTTACAAACCATTAAATAATTACAACAATTGATTACAACACTCAATAATTAACATTCCTTGTAACAACTCCTGCCTAAAAAGTACCCGGAGTTTTTTCACAAAAAAAATTATTCGTACAGATTTTTTTTTTTAATTTGCACACATTTTTAGAATAGTTTATCGATGTCCGTTTTGTTCATTTAAAATCCAGGGAAAGCCCAATAATTCCTACCCAGAAAATACCAGGATGTTTTTTGTTCAAAATTCGGATTCACAAATGACTTTATACCTAGAAAATACCTAGAAGCTATCTAGTAAAATTTTGATTCATAGATAACTTCCTGTCCTGAATTGTTTAGGGGAAATTCTGGTTCTTGGTAAACATTTCGATTTTCCTTTAAAACACGACTGTTTTTATTTTTAGGTTGTCCTCATTTCTTAAGAACAAAAACTAAACAGTATTAATTTCCCAAATCTGTTGTCTAGTTCATCTAAAATCTACTGTATAACAATTTCTCAGTTGATATATTTTCAACGCACATCAACATGGTCTGTGTAAATAAATAAAAACACAAACTCTTGAGGTACTCCACGTAATTAGTTATATATTATCTGGGTATTGATAAAATATTAGCTCAGAAGTTTGTGTTTTTATTTATTTAATTCAACTCACGAATGAGTCTTAAACAATATATCATGGGCTGTGTATGTTAGAACTTTGTGAAAATAGATACAGTTTCATTTCAATTCTCACCCCAAAATGTAAAAAAAGTGGGCACATTTTTTTATATTCCGGCACAAATTAGAGATGCCATGTCTTTACCGACAAGCCATAGGTTTAAATAAACAATACATTGACAATGACAATACATCAAATAGGACAAAGTTAGTTATTTCATGGTAGAAGAAAAAACCCGTGCAAGATTTAACAAGTAAAGATAAATAGTTTCCTAGGGGTAATTCAATTCTACACAATTTCAACAATTACACTTTGTAAAAGTAACAATTGTAGACATAGAAGAAACAAAAAACGAATTCAAACTGCAAATTTTCAAGCATTAAAGTTTGAAGAAGTAACAATTGTAGACAAAAAAAAAAATTCAAACTGAAATCGATTGATCAATACACATAGCCTAGTAAAAGTATAGAAAATCTATTCACTTTACTTGGGCTATAACTGTAAGTCACATACAGTTAAATTCGAAGCAAAAAGTCACTTTGTAAAAAAGCACATACTATAGAGGCTTCGTTGAAATATATGTATATGATATTGTACATGTTTAAAATTAAATGATATTTTAATTGCATAATAACAAGTTCAGGCCATTTGGTTGAATTAGTGCAAAATGTTATGAGCTCACTTAGAGACACTCAGTTTCTCCATTGTTATAATTTGAACATCTAACCATCCATCAGTTGCTTTCCATATTTTGTATTTCCATGGCGTATAACAAGCCTATTTCAATAATATGATCACTTTGTTCTTCAAAGTTTGGTAAAAAATCAAGAGAATAATCGAAACAATATATAAGACATCCAAATCCTCTGACTGCTCATTGTAGAATAGAGCATATACCATTACCAATTCTTTACTTTGTTTTGTTTTATGGAAACTAAAAATTATTTTTTCTGAGTGACATTTTATTGGAACCACTTAAATTGCTATCACTTGAAGGCTGCTTTCAAATCAAAGTTGCATTGAATTGGTTGCAAACTAACATTAAACAATTATTTTTCCAAATTTAAAATGAAATTGAAGCTCGATGTAGTTCAAATTGAATGTTTCGCAATTAAGTCTTACTTCACCAATAATGAACAACACAGATCTACACAACAACAACAAAAAGAGGTGTAAAGTTTATAAAGACAGTAATGCCAATTTACGACATGATTTTGAGCTATTTTAAAGTTTGAAAACAAACAAGTATAATCTCTTTGATGTCAAGAGAAAGAGGAGGGGGGGAGGGGATTTACTCAAACATGGCAATACACAAATTGTGAAGAGCCATTGTCCAACAAGGACTTTAACACTCTTTTTGGCTAATGAAAATTTAATTTCGAGTCAGTAGGAATTATTTTCATACAAAAACAAAATTTCTTTGCTTGATTGAAAGCAGTTGTAGCGATTAGAGTGTGTGACTTGTTTTCACCACGTTTTTGTGTTCAAATACAGCAAAATCATAAAGAACATAATAAAAAGAACAAGCTGTTTGTAATTACCACTAGTAACAAACTTTGGCAAGGAATATAAAGATAACATAAAAAGCCATGACAAAAATAACTAAATATTACGATTTGGCTTGTTGGAAGTGTCTGATATCATTTGCATATTACCTAAATATAGCAACCTTGTCAACAGAAGGTTCTCAAAATGGCACTTCTTAAGGACAAGCTTCTAAATGTAGTTCTAAATTAAACTTGTTTCAAAGTTTATTAATAATATTATAATACAATGTGATGTGATGACTCAGATGATAAGAGATATGTTAGAACTAAGACAATTTTCTAGCGGAAAATTTTTGCAGGATAGATTTCTATTCGTATCAACAACAAAAAACCTAAAACAAACAATATTGGACAATTTTGTTTTCTTGTTTCCTTTGTATTATAATGACATTATCGCAAATGACAGATACATGTAGGTCTATTAATGTAATTGTCGTTTTTGTCGTACTAGTGCTGAGCACCACACAAAAAGAAAATAACTTCTATTTTCACCCTTATTCTGAATCAGTTATGGGTCCAATCCAAGACTACAAATTAAGAAGAAAAAAAAAAAAAAAAAAAAAAAAAAAAAAAAAAAAAAAAAAAAAAAAAAAAAAAAAAAAAAGCAAAAAAAAAAAGCAAAACATAAAAAAGTACATAATTTCTTTTTAGGCCCTAAGAACCAAAGAAATGTGTGAGCATGGTGATTTCTTTTCATACCAATTTACAATAAAATAATTCAACAATACACTAAAGTAGCCTACATTCAGCATTAAATGTACTCATACGGTCAAAGAGGTAAACAGTAAACACAAATGATCTGTAACAGAACAACAACAACAACATGTATTATGCGTATCTCTGGTTGAAAAACCATAAAAGAAAATAATGTACAAGATTTTGAAAAGACACACACACAATAAAAAGCATGAAAATGAGCATGTAAAGGAGTCTTCATTAGTTGACAAAGTGAGACATTACTCAACATATCCATCAGATAAATTACAATAATTTGCATAAATATTTCAATCAAAAGGCAAAGACAGGCTTTGATGATAATTGACGGACATGTGAAAAACAGTGAATGCCTTCAACATGTCCAAGAACAACGCAACTTAATCTTTTGTAAGAAAGACACTTTCACTCTCTAGCAAAAAAAAAAACCCATTCGCCATTATGGAAATTCATTTATTTACCTATTTAAATTGCTAAGGATTAATTATTGGGAAAACCTTGTTCGGCTTGATATTATCAGATAATACAGAATATCTGAATGAAGTTTTTCAAATACTACTGAACAAAACATTATTTCTAGTGATAAATAATATCCAGGCTTGAAATAATAGTAAAAATATAAAAAATGTTAACTACAATCTGTTTGCTGTGTAAATATTTGCCTTGTTGAGCTGGGTATTGTTCAACAACAACATTTTAGCTAAAACTATATGTAGTTGGCATGACAACTACATGTAAGATGAACTTGGGCTAAGATCAACGTTTAGAACAGGCCCCACGACTTTATATATTTGTATATGCATATACAGTGTGAGACCAAGTTCTGCTGTCCAAAAGCACATTTTCAATCTCAACAAGAGGTTTACTAGAGAATTTTCGGATTCTAGTTTTTAGCAGGTTGGACTAGAATCTGTTCAAACTAAGAAATTGTTATCCCAAAATAATGAAAATACTGTTAATATATTCACTTCCTAAAAGACACAAAAATCATTCAAGAGGTAAACTAGGTTGGGCTTGTTTTTCTTAAGCTAAATGCTTGCTTTGTTTGATTGGGGTTTAATGTCGTACTTCAGGTTATTTCACTCATATGGTGGCATGTCAGTCCATTGGGTGGAGGTAACCTTAATTGATGTTAGCCCAATGGGTGGAGGTAACCCCAATTGATGTCATTGGAAATAGACCACTTTGTAAATACTAATTGAGACAATGTTAAGCTCAGAGCAAAAACCACAAACTTTGCAAAACTAGTATGAAATTTGTGAGAGGCTTTTCTCACTAAGATAAAGTCCAGTTTTCATGTCATAGTATTTTGTTTGTCTGATTGGGGTTTTATGTCGTACCATTTGAAAGTAAAATAAGTTGAAATGAAACAATAATTAGCTATGTCGTCTTCATTACAAATTTACAATATACAATATACAATTTAAAAACATGGTGTCATCATAACGGCAAAACATGTTTTAACTGTCTATGAAGCTACATGTACGAGGATTCAAAAATGAATGTAAGTTCTTGGAGTATGAGAACTGTTTTTTAATACTTGACAAGCTCAAACTTTGTTCAATAAAATGTCATTCAAAGAATACTTAAGCTTGGAGTCCTAGACGCCCATATTCCAATATGGATTACCTTATGTTTCGTTGATAACAGAACTTCTAGTAATAAAGTCAAATCTTTAACATGCATACATTTGTATGGGACCCATGTAAACATTACCTCTTTAATTTTTTAACACATAAACATATATGAGTTAATAAAACAATGTACTAGTCATGTATTTTAATAAAACAATGTACCAGTCTTGTAATACATTAAATTCAAACACACTAGGTACATACATGTACCAATACCAGAATCAGACTTCTGAAATGAGAAGACAAGTCTTTTGGATATAGAATAACAGTAAAACATACAAAGTGACAGCATTTTAAAGGTAATTCTTATCTTCTTAAAATAGAAGATGGAATATCGTAAATCTACTCACTCACACATGCTCAGTATTAAAAAAGGGGTAAAGAGGAAAAGGGGCTATGTTATTCACAATAAATAACACATCACAGTCAATTGTAAAAGTCTTTTTGCTAACAGTCTTTGTTCAATTTGTACAAATTTATACACTGGCTTTACTGGGCAGCATTAGCGGCAATCTTGCACCCTAGCCTAATTGGGCAACACTACTGACAATATTGAACTCTGTCCTTACTGGGCAACACTAGTGGCAATCTTGAACTCTGTCCCTACAGGGCAACATAATCAGCAATCTTGAACTCCGCCTTACTGGGCAACACTACTGACAATATTGAACTCTGTCCCTACTTGGCAACACAAGTGGCAATCTTGAACTCTGTCCCTACTGGGCAACATAATCAGCAATCTTGAACTCCGCTTTACTGGGCAACACTAGCGGCAATATTGCACCCAAGCTTTATTGGGCAATATACTGGCAATCTTGAACTGTGACCCTCCTGGGTAACACTAGTGGAAAGTGGAAACACATGATAAATGAAGATAAAAAAAAACTTAGCCATGCTGCCGTAAAACTGTTCATGAAATCTGAACCTGGGCATATTTACATTTGTGTGTATGATGCACAGGTTCAGAGTTTTCTCAGAGCTTCTCCCCCAGGGAAGTTTCCGGCAAAATTTATCAGGTTCCTATCCTTATCAGGGTTCTGTACACCTCTTAGGTTTGAATTTGATACAGATTTCCTGAAAATAGTAACTTATTGGCATTAATTTGGGCTAATGATATTTTGGGCGCCCATATGTTCTTCGGAACCAAAACTCTAGAAACCCTTCAGTCCATATTCCAATCCGTGTTAAACTGCTCATCACAGATCTACAATAAAGGAATTCCATGGATGGTAGCCTAGCAACTCAAAGCCTTGTGGTGGGCACAAATCATGTAATGTGTACTGGCAGACACTGACTGTTTTAGTTCCCACAAATATTTGAGATCCTCTCCAAATAACTATTGAGGACCTATGGTGAAGCCGAGGCAGTTTTAGAACGCCAAATACCAGGCAAATTTAATTTGAAGTAATCAAAGTTGTGTTGATATTATTCAATTTGGGAGGCAAAATAGGAGTTGTACCAAGGGGAGATAAGTGGATATTTGATGTATGATTCCCTTACTCAACACACATCCGAGCTGTACATTCTGAGTTTAAATGTGCGGCCCATAATTCATGGCTGTCACGAGGAAAAGCTTGAAATAAAACACTCGGCTTGCGAAGAGCCCACTGTTTGTGCCAGTACATGTAATTGGACTGTCTGTCAAAAAACGTATGACAACTATGCTACTTTCCACAGTCTCTGTTCCCTTTGTTCACGCCTTTGTTGTTATTGATCTATTAGGAAAGCTTTGGATAATTTCCTGCCCTTGTGTTAATTAAGAAAACTTCTGGCAGCAACACTGTCCTAATTTCTTTCACAGACTCAATTTAACAAAAAATGCTTACAGTTATGCTGCACATTTATTTTCCACTGAACGACTCCTTCTCTATGCTGCCGCTGTGTTTGATCAATAAGGCAAGCTTCTGACAATTAAACTGCCTTGTTTTCTTCAATAAACTCAAGTATTTTTTCTTCATGCGCCCTCGAGTTGATCCAAGAAAAACTTCATACAATTACGCTGCCCATTTATATTCCACTGACTCTTTGTTCATGTGCCCCTGAGTTTCTTCCAAGAAAAGGTTGCTGGCAAGTTCACTGCAAGTTTATTTTCCACTGACTTATTCTTCATGTGCGCCTAAGTTTGATCCCAGAAAATACCTCTGACAATTACGCTGCCTTATTATCGTCCATTGACTCTGTCTTTTTCTTCATTCCACCCCTGGGTTTGATTTTTTCAGAGATTTGCCACAATGTCTCCTCGCTGTGATAATCTTCAAAGGTATTAAACACAGTCCAAACTCGGTCATTCTTCTTCACCTGGTAATTGCTGAAACAAACAAATACATTTATTCATTTTGATTAAATGATTGGTTATTATTTTACGCTTTATTTATTAAGTTTATTCAGCAGTATTTTCAACTATGCTGTATTCATTTTGAAGGCTTCATCATTACAATCTTTATGAAAGTTACTTTTTTTAATCAACATGATATATCACTTGTATTAAAACTTCAAATTGAAGCTTACTAATTATTGTTAATTAACACATTTTTGTGATAATCTCCATATCTAATTTATATTTTTATTGTAGAGAAAGAAAATTTTGCTTGCCTCCACTGGGATTTGAACCTGGGTCTCTGACTAGCAGGGCCAGTGCTCTAACCGACTGAGCTACAGAGGTCTAATTTATAAATACTCTTATGATTTTAATATTTATTATCTAAATTATGTCGATGATTATACTATTTATTTAGTGTTTTCATATTTTAATGTTTAAATAAAATGTATATGTTTAAGTATTTAAAATGTATGCATGGTATTTATTTAGGGCTACAGGGAAGAGCAGATTTAGAGAATAACCATGCTGTATTTGATGTTTTGCCGTCATTAATGCTAGGTTTTACGATCTTAAATTGAAGTTTACGGGCAACGTGTCATGGTCCATGAAACAGCCATGGCTCGAAAGAAGTAATTTTCAGGGCCGAATAAAGACCCCTCAAATAAAATAAAAAATTAAATTAAGCTGAAAAATATTAAATATTTCCCTTTTCAGCTACGAATATTCAATATTTTATCGAAATTCAATTTCATTTAGAGATTTCATTTTAAATACATAGGCTTTAGATACTATCAAAGGACTGTTAAACCATACTTTTATTCCATTTTGATCAATAAAATTTTTCAATTTTATGTAAACAGTACTGAAGAAAATTACTTCTTTCAAGCCTTGTTGTTATCTCACAAAACTATCATAAAGAATAGTAGGTTACGAATTGTAAAATCTTCAAGACTTTAAAATGACTTATTGTTATGCTTGTAGACTATCAAAAAGAAATATCAGTTACCATTTTTTAAATCTTCTCATGTTATCTAGTATGTTAAACTGCTGCCATCTCTTAGCAAAGTTAACTCCACCATCTCCTATACTGTCAGGATTACCAATGTTGATAAACGTCAAGTCTTGTAGAATTAAACCTCTGTAAACACAAAAAAAACATAATTTATTTCTTGACAAATTAATCTGAATTTTGTTTTGTTTGATTGCTCAGTTAACTGACAGGTAGCAGAAGTATTTATTTGTTAAATTTCCAAACAGGTCTCAGCCGATAAACTTTTCAGACCTACAATAGTCAGAAAGATTTTCATTTTTTGATTGGGGTTCAACGTCATATTCAAGAGTACTTAACTTATATGATGAGGGATTGTCCACTTCACGCTGTGCCTTACCTAAATATGGTGCAAAACTGAGAGGAAACCTCATTAAAACCACCCCCTGGCCTCGATTATAGGAGCCACATTATGTGACTCACTCATATACCTGAGGTTGACAGATGGACTCAAACTTATGAGCCTCAGATTAAGTAACTTTCAGCTAATACAAATAACAGGAAGGCTTCATAACAAGCAGCTGTTACAATATCCTATTAGTTGATACTTACATGTATGGTATACAGGGAGGCTGTGTTTCAGCCAGGGCTTGTCTATATGCACGGAAAGACGATGAACTGTCAATCAGTTGACAAAACTCTTTCAGTGCCTAGATAACAGAGAAGAAAAGAATAAATACTGAATCCAAGTTTAAAAATCAAAATATTCATGAAAAAGGACCAGAGATTAAAACCTAATTTTCAGAATAAACAAACACCATGTAGTTGCATACAGTGTTGACAGTTTCCATGTTTCACATGAACAGTTTACAGTCATTTTTATTACACATTAAGAAAGGTATTGGTTAAAATTTGCTGGTCTTAACTCCATACAACAAACTTAGAGCCCACATGCGATGTGGTGGTGAGAGCAGATAATTCAAATATTTTAATATTTTTATATCTTCTTACCTCCATGTTTTGTTTCTGCCATTCCAGTCTACGGACAGGTGCTGAGTCTAGGGCAGATAGAATGGCCAAGTACGAGTTGAAATTACTCATCTTTCGTAAATGCTAAAACACAACATGGAAAACCGTGAAAATAGAAGTTAATCTAATACCACTTTGTTCTGAAATGAAGTTTGATAGAAGTCCACATGAAATAAAAATTATCTTTTTTTAAACACTCATAAAATTATATTTCTTTATTTTCAAAGCATGCACAATTTTGACCTGAAATAGCTTAAGGGTGTATTTAATTTAAAAAAAAAAAATTATATTTGTGAAATTTGACATCACGAAAGATAAACTTTTTCTGCAAGTACATAGATATATCCAAGGGAGTTTCTAGGGTCAATCTGGTCGTTGAAAACATTTGGGCGCCCAAAATATTACACGCCCAAATTGATGTCAATAAATTAAATGTTTTTTTTTAAATCTGTGTCCAAATCAGGGGAAAAGGGGAAACAGAACTCTGATTATGGTCTGATGAATTTGGAATAATAACCTATGTATATTTTGTTTAAAATATTTCCAAACCATGGGTCTGTTTGTTTCATTGAGATTTAATGTCATACTTAAAGTAATTCCCTCACAGGAGGGCATGCCAGTCAAATAGGTGAAGAATACCACCCTCCACGCCACTGGCAACAGATCGGCTTCATGTTGCCCTTTAGCTCTAAGAGCACCAGGGCAACAGGAAGCTCCCTTCCAAAACTCTGCAAAAAGCATTGGTTTGTTTGTTTGATTGATTGAGGTTTTACGTCATACTCAAGGGTATTTCACTTATATAACGACGGACTGTCCACTTCACACTGTTCCTTGCCTAATTTCGGTGGAAAACCTCATAAAAACCAGCCCCATGATTGCCGGAGCCATATCTTGTGACTCACTCATATACCTGATGGTCAACAGACGGACTCCATCCTGTGAACGGTAAATCGAAGTTGAATTAGTAATCAGACTCGCTAACCACTAAACCACGGCCGCGGACCCTCAAAAACATTGGAGACAGATTGCTGGCTTTGTCCCCAACATTTTGCTTGTTTAACAATAATAATATGCATTCATACCCTCATAATTTTGATGAATTTCATTAGATATTTTTCTCTGTCTTTTGCTTCTTCTTGGACTAATATTTTTGTTCTGCACCTATCAAAAAGAAAAATGTTCATGAGCCTTAAATGAAAAACAATAAAGAGTCAAGCGACACATTTAAACACTCATTGTGGTTGATACGACTAGGAATAAAAGTCAGGCCAGCCAGTTAGCTTTGTTCGCAAAAATAAATTGTGGCCATTAAAAGTTGAGCATAATGACATTAAGTCCAATATTGATAGAAGGAGTAGAAGAAAGTCAAAAACTGTTTACATTCGTTAGCCTTTTTATAATTTATGCTATGGACACAAGCAAATTGTTCTCTCTTCATTTATTCTAAATATATTTATTCAAAATATATATATATATTAATTTTTTTTTAATTTTATATTTTTAATTTGTTTTTTAAATTGAAATTTTTTTAGATTTTTAAAAAAATATTCATTATAATTGTTGTTTTTATGGAAATAATTATTTACATATATTGTCATTATTTGAAAAGAGGTGCAAATCTATGTGGTTTTATCGAAGTAAAATAAAGTTTCTTATTATTACTTTACTTACCAGTATGACATTTTGTTGAAGTGTTCTGTGAATAAAGTTAAGTTTGGACTGAGCTCTTCTGATTGTTCTTTAGCCCATAATAATACTTCTGGAATCTAAAACGTCAAACAATATAAACATATAAGCTGAGTTGGATAGATTGGTTGATTGGTGTCTTATGCTGTGCTTAAGGGTATTTCATTTACATGGCAACTCTGTATTCCAACAATAATTGACACAAACACAACCATAAAATGTGAAGTTCCATTGCTTAGTATTCAACACCTTGCTTATTACATAAAGGGTATTTCATTAATAGGATGGTTATAAACAGTAAGTTGTAAAGTTAATCTTCCTCCAGTAAGCTTGTTTGTTTGTTTGATTGGTGTTTAACGTCGTACTCAAGGGTATTTCACTTATATGACGACGGACAAAAATACA